>CANSNZ010001172.1:0-106455 GCA_947646795.1 Beta lomatogona
ACTTACCAAACACCTTTATACAAACAGATAATACAATCATCTAGTCAAATCAGCTAATACAATCAGCAATAAGCTAACAGCTATCCGCTAATTGCCAAACAAGGTCGATGTGTTTGATGATGGGGGTATGGTAATGGCGTGATTTATGATGATCGTGGCGCTCCTAGCTCACGCCACGATGTTGCTTTGGTTGATGATGTTGGCACTTCTCCTCCGTTGCACGTGCGCATAGGGGAGGTCATGTGCGACACCTCTACACCTCTTAGTTCGAGGGGGAGTTCGTCGTCCTTGCCTATTGAGTTGTTAGACCGTGGTCACAGACTCACAATACAAAAGTTTCATCTTGTAAGCTTCATGAGTATGTCACTCATATTATGGTGTGTGAAAATAATGACTCCAAACCATTTCTTGCATCTCCCTCTCTGTCACTTCTTCAGGTACGCCCTTTGATATAGCTTGTTATGTTGATTATTATAAATTTTCTATTAAACATAGAGGCTTTATGGTGGTTGTGTTACTAAGGGTAAGGAACCTCAAAGCTTTCGGGAAACTATGAAACACCTTGGTTGGCGCAAGGCTATGCAGGAGGATCTTGCTGCTCTCGAGCTTAGTGACACTTAGAGTTTGAAAGATTTGCCTCCAGGGAAGAAAGCTACTAGTAGTGGTTTAGTGTATACATCAGTTAATCAAATACACTTCCACCGAAGAAATTGAAAGGTTGATTAGTTGTTCATGGGAATCGACAGGTTGAAGGTGTTGATAATAATGAAACATTTGCTCCAATGCGACAACTGGAACTATTCGTTTGTTTTAGTTGTTGTTGTGTCTCGTGATTGGGAATTACATCCGATGGATGTTCGTAATACTTTCTTTATGGATATTTACGTAGAGAAGTTTATATGAAACTTCCTCCTGGGTATCATGGTGCTCCTCGAAGGAAAGTTTGTAGGTCGTGTAAGTCTTTGTATGGTTTGAAACAGGCTCCCCAACAGTGATTTGCTTAACTTTCTCAGGCATTAAAGTCATATGGTTTCAAACAATATGCTGCATATTATTCTTTGTTTAGTTTCATTCAGGGCAATGTTGCTCTTCATGTTATTTCGCTTTATGAAATATTTGGTTTCAGACAATCTAATTTTTGCAGGATCGACTCATGATGTTATTGTTCGCTTTAAGAAATATTTTAGTTCTTGTTTTCATATGAAGGATTTGAGAGTGTTGAAATATTTCTTGGGCATTGAAGTTGCTAGGAGTAAGGGTGGGATTTTTTTTGTGCCGACACATATATGGGTTGGATGTCTTGACTGAAGAAAGCATGTTAGGTTACAAGCCCATTGACATGCCTATGGAGCAAAATCATCATCTTGCTTCCGCTGTTGGTTCTTCGTTTGCACACCCCGGTAGATATGGGCGTCTAGTTGGTAACCTTGTGTACTTGTCCGTTACTCATCCTGTGTTGAGTTACGCTGTGCATACGCTTTCTCAATTTCTTGTTGCACCGCAGGTTTGTCACTGGGATGTTGCACTTCGTGTTCTGCGCTATTTGAAAAGGTGTTCAGGCCAAGCTAAGGTATTGTGTTGCACCCCTTGGGTAACATGCAACATACTGCTTTTTGTAAAAGTGATTGGGATGCTTGTCCTTTGACTAGGCGTTCAGTTGCTAGTTATTTGGTGTTATTAGGTCGTTCCCTTGTGTTATAGAAGGCTAAGAAACAACCTATTGTTGCTCGTTCATCTGCTGAGGCTGAGTATTGTGCTGTGGCTATTACTACTTGTGAGTAAAAGTGGTTGAAATATTTGTTTTCTCTTGGTATTTTGCATCCTAAGCCGATGCTTTTGTATTCAGATAGTCAATCTACTATACATATTTCTAAGAATTAAGTTTTCCATGATAGTAAGAAGCATATAGAGGTAGATTGTCATTTTCTTATAGATGAATTGTGTAACACCCAATCCATACGAAGTCGAGTCTATCGTCACTAATGCACATCCAGAGCCACAATTATCCTCAATAACCAACACAAGTTCTTTCGATGCATTTTTTACTCACTCATACGCACCCTAGGAAACTTCCCAAGATGTCACTCATCCCTGGACTATTCCCAGTAAAGCACACTTAACTTTGGAGTAACTTAGGAAATGAGCTCCCTAAAAAAAAGATGTATCTTGTTGGTATAAGTAGTCTGTTAATCTCTTTAAAACAATCATGAGGGGTATTACAAATTGACTTTTGCTAAATTATCTACCTCCTTAGTTCCTGCTGGACATCAGTTAGCACATATTTTGACTAAGGCTTTAGGGCGGCGTCACTTCGATTTTATTTTGTGCAAGTTGGACATATGTGATATTCATACTTCAACTTGAGGGGGAGTATTGGAATAAGAAGTCTTGTATTGTTATAACTCTTGTAAAGTTAGAAATTCTTGTTCAGTTAGGTTCCCGGATGTAGTATATCATATAACTAATATATAAAGCAGAGTACAAAAGTCACCTAGCGAGGTCGCGACATTTTGACGTCCTCATTGGACACCATTTGTCGCGCTCATTAAGTATCATGTCATATATTTTTTAAAATAAATAGAGTTCTAAATTGAAAAATACAAATAGAGTTTAGGATAAGAATAAATAGAGTTGGGTTCACAATAAAAAACTTAAATATAGTAAATTGATTATAACTTTTAATATATAGTTCGTAAAATTATAATTTTTGTACCATTGGAAAGTGTTTAAAAAGTACATTAAAATAGGATCCATTTATACTACATCTAAAATTTTATATTAAAGTAACATATAAAAGGAAATATTGACTATACTAACGTATTAAAGTAACCTAGTGCAATTGGAACTAGCAATTCAATTAGAATTTCGCGACATTTGGCGTCCTCATTGGACGCCATTTGTCGCGCTCATTAAGTGTCATTTCATTTTATTTTTTTTGAATGTAAATAGAGTTCTAAATTGATTAAAATACAAATAGAGTTTAGGATAAGAATAAATAAATTTGGGTTCACAATGAAAAACGTAAATATAGTAAATTGATTATAACTTTTAATATATAGTTCACAAAATTATAATTTTTGTGCAATTGGAAAGTGTTTTGAAAAATACTTTAAAATAAGATCCATTTATACTATATTTAAAATTTTATATTAAAGTAACATATAACAGGAAATATTGACTATACTAACGTATTAAAGTAACCTACTGCAATTGGAACCTGTGATTTAATTAGAATTTCGCGACATTTGTATCCTCATTGGACGCCATTTGTCGCGCTCATTAAGTGTCATGTCATATATTTTTTGAATATAAATAGAGTTTTAAATTGATTAAAATACAAAAAGAGTTTAGGATAAGAATAAATAGAGTTGGGTTCATAATGAAAAACTTAAATATAGTAAATTGATTATAACTTTTAATATATAGTTCGTAAATTTATAATTTTTGTACCATTTGAAAGTGTTTAAAATAAGATCCATTTATACTATATTTAAAATTTTATATTAAAGTAGCTTATAAAAGGAAATATTGACTATACTAACGTATTAAAGTAACCTACTGCAATTGAAATTAGCGATTCAATTAGAATTAGGGTTAAAGTATTAAAGTAACCTACTGCAATTGGAATTAGGGATTCAATTAGAATTAGGGTTGTTATAAGAGATTCAATTAGAATTAGTGTTCTACAAAACCTATTCATGTTAGAATTAGAATATTCAAAGTTATATATACTAGATTGTCAGTGGTCAACACATTGCTAATGAATTATGGATTAGGGATTTATTTTTAATGTTTTAAATGCAGGAAGATGTAGGTTGTGTTGTATATCGTGACATGTGCTTTAACATATAAAAATATGTGGTTTCTGCATGATAGAGTGAATGTCTGAATCACATAGTGAGTTTCTGCATGATATAGTGAGTGTCGAAATGATATAGTGGATTGTTCATAAATGATGTAGTTTTTGCATGATATTGTATGTTTCTGGACGATAAAGTGAGTTTCTTCATGACATATAAATTAGAAACCAACGTCAAAGACAATGACAAAATCATATTATAACTATTAGTTGCTCTATGTCAGACAAAAATAACGGCCATAAATAGGGTTGTAAATATTTAAAAGCTCTACGTCTTCTTCACAAAAAACCCGGACATTTGCCCAGGTCCTAATACTAATATATATATTCTCTTAACATTTAATAAAAAGTTTGATGATTTTCCTGAATTATCTAAACCTTAACAATGCGTGCTCTATAAACGGGCTGGACTTCTCCGCAAGCTAACGAACCTAAAAGATTCTTCCAACTTGTTTTTGTTTAAAACAAAAACATTTACAAGTTCTTCCAACCTATTTTTCAAAAATTGAATTCTTTGTTTGTATTTTTCAAAAAAAGTAAAGCCACCCAAATTGTTTCAAAGTGAAATAATATTCTCCATTTTTAGTGTTATTAGAACATCCAACCTATTTTTCAAAAATTGAACTCTTTGTTTGTATTTTTCAAAAAAACGTAAAGCCACCCAAATTGTTTCAAAGTGAAATAATATTCTCCATTGTTAGTGTTATTAGAACATCCAAAAAAAAAAAAAAAAAAAAACATCCACCACCATGACATGAAATTAGTTCATGAGATCAAAAAAAAAAATATATATATATAAGGATTTTTTGATTTTAATAATGCAACCTTTTAGCCATTCGCAACGAATAAGCTAACATTTTAGTTATTCCTAAATAATGCAACCTTTATCAAAAAATTCCTACAACAAGTGGGATTGACTGGTAACCTGTGAAACAGGTTAAAATTTTGACCCCCCTACCTCACCCCCCCCCCCCAACCCCCTCACCCACCTGCCCCCACCACCACCACCACCCCCTCCCCATATCGCCCCTCCCCTTCCCGTGACCCCCTCCCCCACCCTTCCCCTGCTGTCGCCGACCCCCTCCCCACCCTTCCCCCTGCTCGTCGCCCCTCTCCCCCCCACCCTTCCCCTGGCGTCGGCGACCCTCCCTCGCATTCGCGAACCCAAGTCAAGGGTTCTAACGCTGCGGGGAAGGGGAAGGAGGAGGATGGGAGAAAATCGGTGGTGTGGGGGCGAAAATCGAAGGGGTAGGGGGCGAAAATCGGTGGTTGTTGGGTTGGAGGCGACAATCGAAGAGGTGGGAGGCGCGGGGGTGGGGCGGTGGAGGGCTTTTTGGGCTGCGAGGTTGGGGGCGGCGAGGCTGCGGGGGTGGGGGGGGAGGGTGGGGGTTGCGATGGTTGTGGGGGGGCTGGTGGGGCTGCGGTGGTTGTTGGGGGGCTGGTGGGGCTGCGGTGGTTGTTGGGGGGGTGGTGGGGATGGGTTTGGGTTGGGTGGGGATGGTGGGGTGGGGGGTGGGGTGGGGAAGAGTTTAGTCTTTGGTGGAGGGAGATAAGGAAGAGAGAGGGGATTTTTTTTTTAATTCAACTAAAATTAAAAACTAACCAATGAAATTGTGACAAGTGTCCTGAGCAACCTGTTTATCAGGTTGCATCCGGTTTTTACCCATTCAGAGAATTTTTTGTTAAAGGTTGCATTATTTAGGAATAACTCAAATGTTAGCTTATTCGTTGCGAATGGCTAAAAGGTTGCATTATTAAAATCAAAAAATCCTATATATAATCCCCATTATGAACAACTTGCAAAATATATTTGGTCATAATGTGACTAACCAAGGAATTGGTCACATGGTGAACATAAATATATTATGTCATGAGAAAAGTGGGCCCACCCATCTATCAATTTTATAAAAAAATTGGTTATCCATGCCCAGTTTTATAGCAGGCTGGGAGGACTGAGTTTAGTGGGTCGTCCCGTCCTTATGATTTGGACTTTGGAGCAAGTTGAACACATAAAAATATGATTTGGAGGAATAAAGAAGAAAATATTGCAATACGGAAACAACCCAGGAAACGAAAGATTGAGTGACCGTACCTGATTTTGGAGGAGTCGACCGTCATGAGAAACTTGCAAAAGATTGGATCTGGAAACCCAGTCATTATTTGTGGGAAGTTGAGTTAAGCACGGACAGTTTCTAATATCTATCAACTGCAGCTCAGGAAGCGAGTAAAGCACCTCCGGCAGAGAATGCAAGTTTGGACAACTATAAATACAGAGTTTTTTAAGAGATTTGAGGTGTTGCAGCACATTTGACCCATGTAAATTTTCACAGTCAGAAATTAAGATATACTGCAGAGCTTTGGCATATTGCAGCCAAGCAGGCAATTCAGCCAACTTAGGGAGGCCAATAAGTTCCAGATACTTGAGCCTTGGCAATTTCACTCTCTCTACTCTTCCCAAATCCAGAGTGGCACATTTGTGCAGCACCAATTCCTCCAAACAAGTTTTTACCTTAAAATAATCCAGTAAGTCAATTCTTGGACACTCAAAGATTCGCAGTATTCTGAGAGTGGAGCTTCTGATTCCTCCCAAGGACCTCAACTCAAGGCACTGAAAGAGTTCTAGGACTTGCAGAGACATCCACAGTTCCACGTTTATCTGTTTTGTTGTTAGGTATAAATGCGCGATGCAACTCTCATCCAAAGTAATCTCATCTAAGCGGAGACAGCCATCAACGAGCAGTGTTTGTAGGTGCAGGGGTCTTAAATCTAACCTTTTCAGCTGCTTATTCCTAGATAAACCCAGATACCTTAACTTCCTGTCTCTCATCATGTCCGGAAGGACCTCAAAACAACACCCGGATAAGTCTAGTACACGTAAATTAGAGAACTCGCTGGCCTTATCCGGCATGAAGACGTCCCAGTGAGGACTGAAGGAAATGAAAGTTATTGCCTGTCCACAATTCATTGCAGCTGTATGATAATTGACTTTTGATAAACCATTTTTGTGAAATGCTACAAACCTACCGCCACCCAAAACCTCCGCATGGTCCATATTACGACGGTCAAAGATAGAAACCTCTTTGAGGGAGAGGTTGCACGCCAACTCATGAGCTAGAGGGTGCATCACGCAGCTGAATACTCTCGAAGGTATTTTCACCAAAAGCGAATATGAGCTAGAGGGAACACACCTCTGACGCACAGCTCATCGAAGTAGCGGTTCCATATTTGTTCCAGCTCTTCATCGCCCTTTGTAGAAGACAGGAACCCCTCAGCTAACCACTGATTGACTAAAATTTCTCTGACAAACGTAATATTTTTGGGGTACAATGAGCAATAGGCCAAGCATGGTACAAGGTGAGGTGGAAGTTCTTCAACATTCAATTCTGAAGACGTGGATGGGGTAGAGAATGATTGCAAGTATTTTTCTTTATCTTTCAGGGGAAAACTCTTGATATCTCCAGTGATAATCTTAGCTTGCCGTCTTATACGCCGCAAACATAGGTCTTTAAAACGATCTGCAGATTCTTGTTTTTGGTAAGTAGGAGAATATCGTTCTGCAGATGTTAAATAAACATACTCATCGAGTGAGTCATGGAAATCATAAAGGGCATTATTGAGAGTATTCGGATAATAATCATCAAATTTCTTTAATAGAAGAGCATTCTGCAGAGATGTCAGTGCATCCCGTAACAACTTCACATCTATTGCATCAGATATAGTAGTACTATCCAATTTTTGAAGGTGAACGGGCTGCAATTTATGGAGGAGAGATGTGATAGAAGCATAGAGAAAGGGTCTGTCCATGATCTTGGAATCACTCTCATCAGGACGAGAGAACGAGAAAAAAAACAACACAATAGTAATGGAACAAGAAAATCTGGGGACGATGTGGCTTGGAATGAAGGAGAAATACAACTGTAGTATGATACTTCTATTATTCTATATCCCCCCTTGTAGCCTAGCTCATCAGCCAGTAATGAGAGTTTGATAGCACTATTTTATTCAAATAATTGATGGGAATAATCTCACATCTAAATGGTGTTCTTAAAAAGGTATCACCTTCTGATTAGCTCAATACTACATAATACGTAAAAGAATATTTGAATATTACGTAAAAGAATATTATATAGTATTTGACTATTTTATTTAAAAAAATTGGTAAGTTAAATTACATTAACGCCCTCTCACAGGGCACCTAAATACAACCTACCCCAAAGCCCCCCAAACCTCCCTGATGAGAATCGAACCCACAACATATGGGTGGAAGATGAAAGGGCTTACCATCCTTCCACTCCCTCATTCTCATATAGTATTTGAATATATAATCACCACTTCGCGGTATTGTATATTACGTAAAAGAATATTTTTGGGTTACATCCTCTGATTAAAGATCAAAGCCATTCTTTTTTTTTTTTTACTTAATAGTTCATTTAGTAAATTAGATGTTTATTTGCGCTTCAGTCTTAAATCCACGTGCATGCTAGGTGTGGGCCAATCTAAGAATGACAATGGTAAAAGATGGTATTATATAGTATTCAGCTAATCCGCTAAAAAAAGAATCTGCAGAACGATATTTCAAGTTAAAAATGGTATATGCATCAAATATTTCAATCAAAATATTTATTGGACAAAATATCTTGACCTTTTTTTTTTTATAAGAGAAGATGGTATACACCCCACCTGAAAAGTTTGAAACACTCACTACCTTTAATTCTCTTTAATTCAGTCAATCTAACTCATTATGTCTATTATTTTTGTTCAAAATTCACAAAAAAATAATATTAAAAATCATTCACAACCTTTGTTAGTTTTTTGCATTAGCGAATTAGTATATTTAAATTCATCTAACTATTAATCTTCCACATTTTAAGTGTAACCATAACTATAGTACGAATTGACAATGGAGTATAGGATCTTCCTAACGGACGTCCCTTGGATTCGGATACGCACTAAATATATTTCCTAAATTGGTATAAATCTTGTAATGCATTCCGAAATCACGCGTCAATCAGTAAAATTAATGTTTAAATTCATTTAATATTTTCATTTGTAGTTATCTTATCTAACGCCCTAGGGGATGCTTGTTAGCTTTTGCCTTTGTATTATGTATACTTGATGAAAAACATAGTTATATAGCAACTTTTTAGATTTGCATTAATGTTTTTTTCTGTATATATAATTTTACTTATATGTAACTACTTCCTCCATCTCTTATTAGATTTTCCATTTCTAATTTGGGCACTATTCATAGCTAAAGAAAATCCTCAAAATAAATTCCAATATATATGAAAAAAACATAGTCATTTGGGGTCTTGTTTGATTCGTCTCATTGTGTACATTAGAAAAATCAATATATACGAGCCCATCTATATGGCCCGTGGGCCGGCTCGCGGACCGAACACCCTTTCTCTTTGTTTTTTTGTCTAAAACTGCCAAGAATCCAAAAAAAACAACATAAAACATAGGCCAGGCCCGCAAGAGGCAAGAGCCCGGCCCTCAGGCCTAGACCAGAGAGTGGACAAAATCTGGAAATTTCAGGCCCGGCATGGCACGACCGCCACTCACGGGCTCGGGCCGGCCCAGCCCGTCATTACCCCAAGTCCGCGGGCCGAGCCCGTGAACAGGCCCGACCCAACCTTAGCCCATGCCCCGGTCTAGTCGCGATCGACAAGTAACCTGAGCAATCGGTGAAAAAAAGGCAGTGAGTCGCATGTTTTAGCAACACATGCAATGTTCTAAATTAACCCCTCCCTTATCTTCTTTCTCCCTCTTCTTCTTCGATTTTACATGGATATTGGGTCTGGGTTCCTTAGCGGAAGAGCAAAAATAAACTCACTTAATATTCTAAAATTTGTTTTATAAGGATACTAATTTACCATCTATATTTCAACCAGTAAACTATCACCTAGGCCCATTTATGATATATTGATAGTATAAGGAACCTACTATTTCCGTCTTTATTAATTCCTTGTTATTCTGTCTGATTTTTATTAGTAGTTTACTCACTTCTTTAAGCACAAGTTTTAGGAGAGATAGGTATGTCATATGTGGCCTATGGGTCATAGAAGGAAAGAGAAAATATTAATTTAATTGCATATTGTATTGAAGTTAATGTCGTGGCCTTGTGGGCCAAGAAAAGTAGAGTGAGAAGGTAAAGATAATAATAAACAATTGGTGAGATCAGTCCTATAACAGAAAAAGAAGAAGTGGTAAACTATAGAGGTGATCATTTGCTGGCTTGGACGGGTTGCGGGCCGGGCTTAAACAAAAAAAATTGTCCAACGGGCCTAATATGTCTAGTCCAAGCCCTTTTATGCGGGCTTAACTACTTGTCCATGACCCGCCTAATAAACGGGCGGGCTTGCCCACGGGCCTATTAATACTTTTATTTTTTTTCCAAATACTCTAGTTAATTTCCTTTAATATTTATAGATTAAAACATAATTTTGGTTAAAATAGAAAAAAAGTTGATAATCACAACCTAAGATAAAAAGAAAGTTAAAAATATTCGTAACAAAAATATTAGAGGACGACAAATTATTAAGAGATTAAGTTAGTAAAGGTAAGAATAAAGACAATTATGTGTTACCAAAGCTATATTAGTGCAAATAAACTATATATTCCAAAAGATATATAAATCAACACTAAATTAATTAGATAAAAAATTATATTTCATAGAAAATAGATATTATGATAAACGGACCAGGCGGGCTTGCCTGCGGTATATTTGAGGTTGTCCATATCCGCCCATTAATATTAACGGGACCGGCTTGGCCCGCCCATTTAGAATTTTGTTTCAAAGTTTGTTGTCCAAGCCCGCAACTTTAGCGGGCCGAGATTGGGCGGGCTTAGCGGGTCGTCCCGTCCGTGAACAGCTCTAGTAAACTAATCAATAAAAGGCAACCCAAAAAGAAAAGTAAATAAACTACTGCCTCCGTTTTTTACATGTTTCACTATTCACAAATTTCACTTTGACCCTCGTTTGTGATTTATACGTGAATAAAAATATAGTCATATGAGATCTTGTTAGATTCGTCTTAATATGTATTTTTTAATATGTACTTTTTATAATTTTTACAAATACAAAATTAGAGATATATGTACTCAAAGTTTTGCATTGCCATGCGTGAAAAGTGAAAGTGTAACATGTAAAAAAAAAAAACGGAGGAAGTAATAAAAACCAGAGGAAGTACATTGTTGTTGTGAGCACAAATATTTAGAAAAGTAGAGAAAGTGTGATGCGGACTATTACTTTATGGGAAAATGAAAAATATTTCGGAGTTATAGGTAGGTAGATGACAAAAATAATAGGAAATATTGATACTTTTTTAGTGGGGAAAAATTACCCTATTAAGAAATAAATGTAGCAAATAAAAAGAGACTTACATTTATCAAAAATGTAGGAACTAAAAAAAGATGGATGCAGTATGGATTAGGGCTCCAATTAAATTAAATTTTTATTGATTGTCTTCAATTAACAAGTTGTATACAAAAAATTTAAATACACAAAAAAAAGATGGAGTAGTCTAGATGGTATTTTTTTGTAATCATTGAAAACGATATTTTTATTAAGTTAACAACAATATATTAAAGTGGATGCCAACTGCTTAACTAGATTACTTAATTACATAATTACACAAGACCACAAAAGTCGTTGAACAAGAAAATCAAGAACTTTAGGCACGATATGGCTTGGAGATGGTGAGAAATACAACTGTAGTAGGATACTTCTATATTCCCCCTTGTAGCTTCACCAGCCAGGCAAAGCAACCACTAACATGGAAAAAAAAACACAAATATCAATATTTTATCAGTCCTTTTTAAAAGGTTAATATCATCATTTTATTTAGAAAAAATTGACGGGGATGATCTCATCTTAGAATAGTCTTCTCAAAACAGTCTCACATTTGAATTAACTCAATATAATACCATCTTCTACCCTTATCTTCTTAGATTAGTCCATTACCTGTTAATGACATACAATTGCTTGCTGGTGAAACCCTTATTTAACTATTTTTTAAATAAACAAGACAGAGACCTTGATTACACATTTCTTTCTCACTGTCACTTTGTTCACTTGGAACCAAATCATAGCAAAGTGAAAAACAATCTCATTGTTGCCGTTAAACAGCATCAAAACAAAGATTTTTCAAAATTTAACCCATTATAAATAGGCAAAATTGGTCTCAACACTACAAACTATGGCCCGGGACAGTCGAGTGCACCCAACACCCCAAAATTTAAGTAGTACCCAAAACACCACATAATATTAATCTGGGTGCGGTGCATGTTATAATGACGCTGGAGGTACCTTTTCGAAACCACTCTAATCTCAACCCTTCTTTTGAATTTGCAGTCAGTATCCGTATTAGTTGATATCACCTTACTAAGAGCAAACAAATGAATAGGATAAAAAGGAAAAATTAGCACCATTAATTCTAAGCTCGGGCCTTTGGGGTGTCTCCCTAATTAATCTCTAAGTTTGAATTATTTCTAAACAATCCCAAGTTTGGAGGAAGGTTTCCATAGTTTACCAGGTTCATTAGCGGAACAGCAAAAATAAACTCACTTAATATTCTGATTTTTTTTATAAGGATTACAAATTTACCATCGAAGTATACTTCAGCCAGGAAACTATCACCGATGCCCATTTATGAGATTTTGATGGTATAACGAACCTATTCCCTTCCGAGTTCCGTCTTTATTAATTCCTTGCTACTCCCTCTTGTTTTTATTAGTTTATCCACTTCTTTGGATATAGAGTTTTTTTAGGAGAGATTACGTGGATCATAGAAGGAAATAAAACATATTAATTTAGTGACATATTGTATTGAAATTAATGTTGTGGGCCAAGAAAAGTAAAGTGATAAGGTAAAAATAATAATAAATAATTAGTGAGATCAATCCTAAAACAAAAAAAGAAGTAAATAAACTAATCAATAAGGAATAACCTAAAAAGGAAAGTACATAAACTAATAAAAACTAGAGGGAGTACATTACTGTGAGCACAAATATTTAGAGAAGTAGAGAAAGTGTGACGGGGACTACAACTTTATGTGAAAATGACACATATTTCAGAGTTATAGGTTGGTAGATGACAAAAATAAAAGAAAATATTGATACTTTTTCGTGCGGCATAATTACCAAATTAAGAAATGTAGCAAATAGAAAGAGACTCACATTTATAAAAAAAAATGTAGCAACTAACAAAAGATGGAGGTAATATGGATTAGGGCTCCAATTAAATTTAATTTTTATTTAACAAGCTCTACAAAAAAATTTAATATGCAAAAAAATTAGATGGAGCTTGTAGATGGTATTTTTTTTTTAATCATTGAAAACGACATTTGTATTAAGTTAACAACAATATATTAAGGTGGATGCCAACTGCTTAACTAGATGACTTAATTACATTTTTTTTTATCAAACATTACTTCACTTAATTACATAATTGTAGTATTATAAGGGGAAAAAAAGCTAGATAAACAAATGTACGTAGATATTAGAAACAAAAGAAATTAAGATATACAAGGGTCATGTTCACGTATAAATGGTCCCCTCGAAAAAAAAAGTTCACGTATAAATGGACGCTAATATCATATTCACATTCAAGGGTCATGTTCAATTTTATAAGATATACAAAATAATACTCTTTAATTTTTAGAATTCAGATCCAAATCAAAGAAAAAAAAAATAATACTAATAACTTGTGAATGCTGCCAGCATGTTCTACTTGGGTGTACCAAGGACTCTTGGGTCCAATGGTATGGTTTTCTATCTCCCATATGGGAGACCAAGGTTCAAATTTTGGTGGAAGCAAAAATTTCAATATTGTTGGGGAGGAGGGGGGGTTGGGGTTTGTTGGGCCTCTGGGTGAGTGGCCCTATGCGAGGGCAGCCCAGAGGAAATTCACCTTATCACGGGTTCCCGAAAGGGGGCCCAAAAAAAAAAAAAAAAAAAAAAAAAACTAGGCCACTTGGGGTGCTCGTAATTGAGTTATTTTTGAGAATGAGGTGTTATCTCCCTTTCAGGTGTGTTCTTATGTCTAGGAAGTTGATTGAGGAAATGGTTTGTGGTGATTTGTCGAGGTCTGCTGCTTCGGTGGTCCATTGGGTCCCTCCTCCTTCTAGTGTAGTGAAGATTAATGTTGAGGGGGGTCCTGCGCGAGGTGAGGGTAGGTTTTGGGGTTGTGTTGAGATGTTCGGAAGGCTCCTTGCTGGGTTGTGCTGTTTTGCAAGATGCTCATAAGCTGGATACAAAATGCATTGAAGCGAGTAGCGAGTACTATTCTCTATGGTATGAAGATTGCCTTGGAGTTCGGCTTCAAGACCGTGCTTCCGCAAAATGAAAGCTTGAATGTGGTTCATGCGATCAACTGCAAAGAAGAAGGCTTTAATACTTTTCATTTACTTGTAGATGACATTTTAGATCTTGCTACTAATTTTATTTCTATTTCTTGGACTTTTCTCAGTAGGACGGTAATAAGGTGGCTCATGCTTTAGCTCATCTCCCTCCTTGTAGGTAGTAGAGTTTGGAGCTCTAACTTTCCACCTTCTATTGTTTCTTTGTCGACCGCTGATTTGTCGGTAATGATAATGTTTAGCTACTCCCTGGAAGCTCCTTTCAAAAAAAAAAAAAAAAAAAAATCCTTGCGCTAGGTCGAAATTTGAGAACCTATAACTCTCTTAAACCAGTACTAATTGGAAAATTCTTTTGGTTTTATTGCCTTTTAGTTGTTTTATTTGCTTGGTCTGACCATATATTCGTATTAATTATTTAAATTGATTGTTTGACTATTGACAGCTTATAAACGTGTTTATCAAAATCAATCATTAGTATTGACTTTTAAACAAAAAATGAATACAAATGCCACAAACCAATACAAATTAAATAGCTAGTAAAACCAACTTTTTACTTTTTACTAGAAAAATTGACTTTTTAGCTACTCAGAAGTTCATTTACGAAAATAATTTTTTAATTACGTGAGAAAGCCAAAAGTTGAAAGAGAATGAAATAGCCACACAACTCATATTAGATCGTGTATGTGACAGCCACAAGGCCTTATGCATCAAATACTACCTTTGTTTTTTTTATAATAATTGTATCATGTTGACTTTGACATTCTTTTCTATTTGACCCTTTTTGTATCATGTATACATAATAAAACATAGTTATGTGAGATTCTCTTAGATTCTTTTCAATACATGCGTTTATAAATTCAAAATTTTATAATTTTTTCTTTTATATTAATTAAATATATTAATGTTTAAGTTATTGGTGGCCAACTGTGACAACTATTTTGGATACAGTTATTACTTATTAGGAACGTAGTAGATACTTCCTCCTTTTTTTAAGTTTCACAATTTGTTCTTTGTACGTATACCAACGCACAACTTTAAACAATTATATATTTAATTAGATATAAGTAAAAATTGTAGAAAGTTGATATTTTGAAAATAGATATCCAGATAAATCGAAGAAGATCCCATATTACTATCTTATTCTATTTGTACATATAATATAAGATGGTTAAAATAAAATTTGTAAATAGTATAAAAAAAACTAAATGATAGAATTAAAATAAGCGGAGGAAGTATCAGGGATCACGAGCGACCTTGATCGTCCAAGATGGTGAATAGTATCAGGACGCAGGAGCAATGGAGCATTGACAATTGAATAGTGAATGTCGGCAATCGGACATTGTCGGTGTGTCACACAACTGGGAGTTGCCAGCACGCCATCTCAATCATGTCCTTTGCGTGCGTACAAGGCCAAAGCCAATGTGATTATCTAGAAGACTAGCGGCTAATGAATATTGACAATTTGCCAACTTGGCACGAGGGGCTAAACTCTAAAGCCTAATTGCTAAAGGAGAGTTTAAATCTTTTGTTCCTTTTTTTATATCTTTTTTTTTTTTTTATAATACATAGATAAAGAAAAGAAAAGAACAAACAAAAACAAAACTAACGGCTCCCTTTTCTTGCTTTTACAGCAATTAAATGAGCTTTAGCTACTTTACTTCTACTAACCTTAATTATTCTAAAACTATGCAACTTATTTAAACCTAGCAGAGTGTCATACAGAACCTTCCTAATTGAAGTATGAGCGGCTTCTAATGAACACAGACCTTCAACAATCATGGTACAGTCAGTCCAAATTTCAATAATATTCATTTTTAACTGTAGAGCATGATTTAAGCCCAGGAGAATTGCTTTTGCCTCCGCTTTTAGGCTTGATATTGCTTGTATACCGACCCCCCCCCTCTTTTCCTTTCAACACCATTTTCCAAAAGTGTCCATCCATAGGCAGCGCTCCAGGAACTCATGTTTTCTTTGTCATCCTTTTCCCATGCCCCATAAACAACCAAAATCCAGCAAGGTTGATAACTTCCAGACCAATTCTTACAGAATTGAATTTCTTTTAACCCTTCTTGTTCCTCAAGCAATACTTTATCCTGCTTTTTATCATTGCTGTTATCCTTAACGTAGCTTATTTTCCATCTTCTCCTCCACTCATTAATCATAGTCATGGCAAGACTTGGGTAGATCTTACTGTGGTCCTTGAAGATCATTTTGTTGCGTAATGTCCATATGCTCCATAAGATGATGATGAATTCCGCCATTAGATCCTCAGCATTATCTCCCATATTCATGAGAAACCATAACCAGTGTCTTGTCCACTTAGCAGCATTACAGTGTAAAGGGTTATCAGAAATAATCCCTAGGTTTGAAGCTTTCCAGATGTGCATTGAGATTGCACAGTCCTTGAAAATGTGAGTATCAGATTCCTCTTGTTCCCCACAAAATGGGCAAGGTCTCTCACTTAGGATTTTCCTTTTCCAAAGGTTTACTCCGGTGGCTAATGCACCATGATATAGCTTCCAATAGAAATACTTCCATTTTGGCCAAATTTTTTGTTTCCAGAACTTAATCCAGAACTTAGATTTCCTGTTTTCTTGTCCCAACAGCTCTTGACAAGCCCAGTAGTCCGTCTTAACGCTATACTCACCATCCTTTTTTTATATCTCTACTAGCCTTCTATGCACGCAATGCGCACATGGATTATTTTGGTGATTATTCTTAAATTTCATCTAAATGTAAATGAAGAATGTAATTTATAATCATCATTAGTACTTATTAATAAATTAATTGATGAAGAAGTTGTTTCAATAGGAAAGCAAAAAAGAAGACTGTATTTAGTGTCCAAATATTGTGATGTCGATTTAGATGTAAAGTTCTATTGTCAAATCAAATTTGTGAAATATTTTTCTTTTGTTTGATTGATTATTTTACTCTTTATGTCAAAATTTCTTTGAAGGTTTTTATATCAAGTTGTTTTGTCATTGCTTAATTTGTGAGAAATTTGTCGTAACTTCTATTTGATTGCATATTATTATGTGATGGATTAAAAAAATCCCACATGATAGGATGTGATGGATTACGAAAATCACACAGGGAGGTTATAATACTGTATTTTTAAGTAAACACCACATACATATGTTTTGGCTTATATAATAGAGATGAGCTAATTTTTTTTAATAATCATTACATATTTCTTCTAAAAAGCAAAATAATAAGATTATTTTAACTGACACAAATGAGAACTACATTCCCAAAAAAATAATTGGACAAATTATACTTACTGAAACACATGAAAATTATTGACCCCCATAAATTAAAGAGATAAGATTATCCTCTTTGTTTTCTCGGTATTTTTATGACTTGTTAATGGATATTGGTATTGTTGTTGCATTTAAAAGTTTAGGTATAATTAAAATTTTATGTTGTTATTGATTTGAAAATTTCTTTAGTTATGTTAATTTATTGTTCAATCATAAATTTTTTCTTTCACTACACATATTTTTATGACAGTTTATTTTAGCAACTTTGAACTTCTTTTGATATGCATCTTTTAAATTAGGAAGGGTCACTAGTACAGAAATGAGGATTTGCGTCGGATGCGAGGCGCCCATTTGCGTCGGACATGGGTCAATGGCACAGCTCTCGACGCAAATCAGGATACATGATCTGTGTCGGACAAACATGCGACGCAAATTTCTCACTATCTGCGTCGGACCCAGACTACCACGCGACGCAAATAACCCTTGGCTGTTAGCTGTTGTGGATGCAGGGCGCCATCATTTGCGTCGCACCTTGCTTTACATGCGACGCAAATGAGCTACTATCTGCGTCGCACATTGAGCAGCATGCGACGCAGATGGTGGCGCCCTGCAGCCACAGCGCCAGCAGCCCAACCACCATCTGCGTCGCATGATGATCAATGTGCGATGCATATAGTAGCTCATTTGCGTCGCATATAGAGCAAGGTGCGACGCAAATCATGATTTTTGGGGTTTTTTTTCCTTTTTTGTTTTTTTTTTCATATACAAAACCTTAAACTTCAAAACTAAACGAACATTATATTAAGAGTTATGAGCAGAAAATTCGGCAGAGTCTCCATTGTAATTTGGACAACCCAAGAAATCGTTGGGAGAATTTTGCATATATAATCAAAACCTGTTCTAGTACATCTTAAAGCAACCAATATTGCAATCAATTGCAATCAGGCGACCAAAAAGGTTCAATCAACAAAATATTGTTCAACCTAACCTACAAATACATATACTAACTAGTTAGCTTGCAGCTTTGACGACCTCTACAAAGTATTTTGCAAAAAGTTCTCCGAGTTCGTCGATTTCAGTTGCGGAGTATGGCCGAGGACTTGGTGGAAAATCCTAGAAATATATTAAATTAGTTAATATACTTGAAAATTGTATAAGTATAAATAACGAATTACGATATACATATAGCTCCTGTAAATTATCTGAATCATAGTGCATGCGGACGATTTCAAGCATGTTTTTCATCACGAAATAGCCGCATTCCGCTCCTCCCGATTGTTGAGCACACTACACCAAATTTAAGATATATATTAGATCGGAAATAAAATCCTAAATAGTATTATAAAGTGTGTATCAAATACAAAACCACAAGAGTTTTACCGGGATCGTTATCCATAATAACTTAGTTCCTTTATTGAATCTTTCAAGGCGCGTGAAACTTGTATATGCACTAAGTATAGAAATTTTGTAACAATTAATTACTATAAACATTTGTAAATTATTTAAAATATCATAAAATGCATGTAAATTAATTAACATGTATAAAAACTATGAACTTACGTATTCAGCGGCATCTTGATAGCTAATTTTCTTTCTATCTGTAGCGAATTAAATATATATACCGCTTTCATAGATAGACAAATGACAAGAAGAATCCAATGTTCTCTAAGGCATGAAACAAAATGTGATGCTCATATAACCACAAGTTCATATAGATAAAACAAAGAAAAGATTAGTTTAACCAACATACTTTTGAATATACGGACATAGAACGAAACGCATATTTTGATTCGCTTTCATTGAACTTGCCATGTAGTTGATCACGGCATCTGGTTCATTGCGTATCATGGTCGCCGAAATCATATCTGGACACATGAAACCAATGGTACCCTCTGATTCAGACTCCTCTTCCAAATGCCTACACTCCAAATACTTATACTTAGAAGAAACAATAAAAATAAATATCAATGTTAATTAGTTTAGAGTTTGAGAATTCTCACATCATAAATATTTGCAAAATGGATACATTAAGCCATGCTCCCGTGAGAAATTGAAAAACATCTTGTCGCGAGAGAATGATCATCTGATAACTATCATAGTTGAAGACGGTACCCTTCATAACTTGCATACTAAAAGGCTCATTTGAGGGCCGGTTGCAAAATAATCGGTGCATATCCTTGACAATATCATTCATATCCTCTAGTGGTATGCTAATAAAAGGATCTATGTACCTATGTGCAGACTCATCGGTGCAACGATCACTACCAATAATTTTTTTTTCTTCTTCTTCATCGCACCTTCCTCAGACAAATGTTCCTAATTCAATCCGACTTCTTTTTAATTCATACTATATATGTATATAGATTATTTCATATATCAATCAAGCTTACATAGTATATAAATCAAGATATTAAACATAAGTTACCTGATTATCTGAGACGATAAATACCAACTCTTTCGGCCATTCCATGAATGAACCCTCAGCTTGACTGAGTTTCACGATGTATGGAGTAGGTAGTGGAACTGGAGCATCTGTGTAGTCCCGAAAAAATTATCAACACTCACTTTCACGACCGTAGGATGTGATGATGACCCCAGTTGTGGATGAACGGTAACCTCAGCTACAATGATTAGCACCGAGACATCCACTAATGTCAAACGACATGGAACTTGACTCTTAACATCCAATGAGAACACAATGTCATTAATTAAGTGTTTTAAAAGCATAATATCATAATCTTAGAAGATATAAAATAAACTTATACCTGCAAGTTCACAAATGGATCATTGCCCCCCGAGTGACAGCTACTAGGATCAACTAGAGTGTGAGGACTTCGGACCGACACATCTTCCCTTGTTTGATTTGGTACTTGAAGACCTAATTGCGCCGCAAAAGCCATCAACCTTTCTTGAACTATTGCATCTATCTTCGAGTTCATCTCTTGCATCGTCTATTCTCTAACTCTTTGTTTCCAGAACTTAATCCCAATGCTACGCCCAGCTGTTAACACACCCCCAGGATGATCTTTCCTCTTTAAATCACGTGACAGAGCATCATCCATCCGACCTGGAACAAACTCTCCTTCCTTTTCTTTCCTTTTCCAATCATCCTTCGTCCAATTTTAAAAATTCATATGATTAGTAGAATACGAGTAATTAGACAAGAAAATATCATAAAATTTGAAACATGCTTATAATGGACTATTTTATCTTTTGTGTTTCTTCATTAAGGAAGAAAAGATTTCCTTCCTTATCTTTTTTCGATCTCGCGAGAAGCCATGGCAAAGTTCGATCCGGCAAGGAGGAAAAAACTGAAGATGTGGATGAGTCAACATATGATGATGTAGATGATGAAGGGATATACCCTTTTTTTTTCCAAAAAGGAATCATCTCCGCATATGACTTTTGACCCAGAAAATGAGGATGAATGTTGGCAGCCTGAGACTTTCTTGCTTTTTCACTTTTAGCCTAATATAAAAAGAAGTAAATAGCCAATATTCACAACATAAAAAATTGATTATAACATATTATGTGATTGTAACGTACATATTATATACCTTAAACTCATCAAAGCTACACTTTGTCACAAATTGCTTCCAAATCTCTTCCTTGATGAAAGGATAGAGCACATACGGTTGCTTATCATTGTTAGGCCCCTTCCTCGTTTTTGTGATCCATCGACTCACCAATTTTGACTTGAAATCCCTCCACCGATTATCACAAGTAGTCAACACATCTCGTTTCTTCTTCTCATCCTCTTGTATTCCAAACTCTCTCTTCAATATACAAAATAATACACGATTAGTAACTAATAAACAAGATCTCAATCAAATTTAAAATACATGGGTTACTTGCTTTAGCATCTTCCCATAAACCATTTTTAAGGCCTAGTGGAACATCATCCCAACTATCGTACAAGATAGACACTTTGCTTCTACTGATTTCACCGCAATGTGTCTTGTACGCACCAACATGCTCCCCAATCGGACGCATCAACTCATCCCACTGAAGTACTCTTTGAACCCCGGGTATGGAACGAATCCCTTTTGTAGGACCTCTAGCCTTACTCACTCTTTTCTTCCTACTACCTCCATCAGTAATCTCGGCCTCAGAACGCGGCTGCCGATCATCTGATGCATCATGCATTATCTCATCTACCATCACTACACCTGAAACCAAATACAAATACCAACCAAAGACATGTTAGATTCATAAATGAAGTACTACAAAATTATTTTAACAATGCATAAAGTATAAAATTGAAGAATATAAACAATAGTAATTGCAATAATATTACATAAATTACCTATTAATCAGTTTTTTTCTTTGACAACGTAAAATCCCTCATTATGGTCTTGACGAATGTAAGTTGGGTCCAAATATTCCCCTAATGTACTTGGAATGACTACCGATGAAGTAATAACTTCATTAAAATGTGCATCGTATTCTTCTTCATCGTGTACATCATCAATTCCAAGTATTCTCCTTTTTCCTTCAATGACAACAAACCATTTTGAATCGACAGGGTCAACCATGTAGAAAACTTATTTTGCTTGTGATGCCAATATGAAACTATCTTCATGATGCCCTAACCGGCTGAAATTGACTAATGTAAAAAAGCCATGTTCATCCTTCTTTAAACCACGACGAATATCAACCCTTGCATCGGAAAAGAGGAATATTGAAGTCAACGTAGTCAAGTTCTAATATCTCTTCAATGAACCCGTAGTAAGACTTCATTGTCTCAACAATTGTTCTATCCCTTCTACTTGTATACTCTGATGACAAAGCCCCCAACGTCACACCACTATTTTGCATCGTTGATTTGTCATCTTGCCGCTTAGTGTAAAATGAATAACCATTGATGTCATACCCTTCATAGGAAAGAACTTGCATCTTTGACCCATATGCCAACCATCTCAACGTATCCGATACATCATTTTTTGGGTCAGATAATTGGTTCATAACTCGTTCTTTAAACCAATCAACGAACGAACGATTATGCTCAATCACCAACTCACGTTTATTCTTCAATGGATACTCAAAACTAGGAACAGTCATGTGCTCATCTAAGTAAAGATGAACTTGTTTCAGATTTTCTAACACTAAATATTCAGCTTTTCTTTTCAACTCTCCATCAAGGCACAATATTTTTTTACCAATGGTACCACAACCATCAAGCCTTCCTTCATGTCTAGATTTTTGGCAATCCAATTGCTTGTGCACGTGCTAAATACTGACTTACATATTCAGATACTTCCTCTGCAATTGTTCTTTGGACAATACTTGCTTCTGGTCTGGCTGGATTCATCACTTTGCCATTCAAGGTACCCATATGTCTTTCAAAAGGCCACATATACCTCATACAAACGGGCACACAAAGTTTAATTTCGCGGACAAGATGAATTATCAAATGAGGCACAATGTCAAAGAACGATGGTGGGTAGTACATTTCAAATCGACACATCGTCTCTATTACATCATCTTGCAAGTTATTCAGAGTGTTAGGATCAATCACCTTGCTAGAGATAGTTCTGAAGAAGAAACACAACTTTGTTATCGTGTATCTTACTTGGGAAGGCAAAATTCCTCGTATTGCAACAGGTAATAAATGCTGCATCAAGATATGACAATTATGAAATTTCAAACCAACGAGTTTCAAGTCCTTCAGTGAGACAATGTTTCGAAAATTTGACGAGTATCCAGCAGGGACCTTTAACCTATGCAGAGACTCACAACAACTCGTTTTCTCCTTCTTAGACAAAGTGTAGCAAGCTGGTGGAAGATAATAGCGTTGTCCCCGCTCTTGAGGTGCTAGTTCTGGTCTGCCCATTTCAGCCATGTCTTTCCTAGCTTTAACTCCATCCTTTGTCTTCCCGGGCATATTCAACAATGTGCCGACAATGGCATCACAAACATTTTTCTCAATGTGCATTAGATCAAGACAATGTCTAAATTCTAAACATTCCCAATATGGGAGGTCTCAGAACTTAGACTTTTTCTTGTATAAGTTCTTTGAGACAATTTTAAAGGGCTTGCCAAACACTGTTTCAATATCCTTTACCCGCTTAGAAACCTGTTTTCCACGTAAGGGTACAAGGGCTTCTCTCATCTCCACTTTTCCGTTGTACAGCTTTTTCTTCTTACGAAATGGATGATCTAAAGGAAGCCATGTACGATAATGCAGGTATACATTCTTCCCACAATGATGTAACCGCTCATCAATCATATCCTCATCACAAATAGGGCATGCCTTTGCTCTTTTAACTGTATACCCGAACAAATTCCCATAAGCAGGGAAATCATTAATCGTGCAAAATATCATGGCACGTAATGTGAATTCAGTTTTCACATGCGCATCGAACATCGAAACACCTTCATCCCACAACAATTTCAAATCTTGAATGAGTGGGTCAAGATACACATCTATTCGTTGCTGGGTTGCTTAGGACCCGAGATAAGAAGCGATAGCAGAATAAACTTACGCTTCATACATAACCAGGGGGGTAGATTATAAATGGTCAGTAGAACCGGCCAAGTGCTATGCTGGGTACCTAGGGTGCCAAATAGGTTTATCCCATTTGTACAAAGTCCAAGCCTAAGTTTTCGAGGTTCTTTACCAAAACTGAAAAACTTTCGGTCGATACTTCTCCATTGTGGAGAATCGGCCGGATGTCTAAGCATCCCATCTTTCTTCCTCTCATCCGCATGCCACCTTAATAATTTAGCATTATTTTCATTCGAAAATAAATGCCTAAATCTCGGAATGATTGGAAGATACCAAAGAACCTTCGCCGGAGTTTCTTTCTTTCTCACCCCTTCATCATCCTCCTTTGTCTTGTACCGAGACTCTCCACACCTTGGACACTCACCCAAATCCTTGTATTCATTTCGATACAGCACACAATCATTTTGACATGCATGTATCTTCTCATATTCCATACCTAATGGACACAACAATTTCTTTGCCTCATAGGTAGAGTTGGGAATTTCATTCCCATCAGGTAGCAATTCTTGTAAGAAAGTAAACAACTCACTTAGACTTTTATCTGTCCAACTATGCTTTGATTTCATACCGAACAATGTAAGGATGCCAGAAAGTTTAGTGAAATTCTTACACCCCGGATACATAGGTTTGTTCGCTCAGCTTAAAATATTATCATACATATTCGGACGATCGGTTCCTTTATCCTCCAAATTGTGCAACATCTCATCTACCGTATCATTCTCATTATCCACCCTATCATTCTCATCATCTACCCTATTATTCTCATTATTATCCTCTCCTTTTTCGATATCAAGGTCAACCTCATCATCAATGTGATCAACATTCAAATCATCACACAAGCTAGTGGAGCTCATACCCTGATCATAAAACTCTCCATGCCATGTCCACCTAGTATAGTTGCTCTAAAACCCACGACGAATCAAATATATGCGCACTTATTAATATTACGCATTTTTTATCATCTTTATATATATAAACAGTTAGTACATCTAATCTTATAATAATGTATTGATGTAGTGTGATGAAGCATATTAGTGCAACAGGACTGCTTGGATATCAGTCGAGATAACATGACTAATTTGTTTATACTTATATAGAAACACCTTTTGCCACATACTACAAATCTAACATGAATGTCATTGGATGCATCCTTTGGTGAACATTTAGTGTCCGCAACAAGATGATGGACTTACATGTGGCTATTACGTGCTGAGGTACATGTTCGATATCGTCAACCATTGCACTAACGTCGATGATCTTCAAATGGTATGTAACTTATTAATATATGTTAGTTTAGATTAGATCGATTGGTAATAGGTATTAATTGGTTTAGAAACCAAAGTAGCACATGCATATTTTTGGGAACGAAAATGTCATTTTAGGCCTACATTTGCCTTTTCGCTTCCAATTCTTAGATTTTGATTAACTTCACTCCAAAATCTTTTTCAACATGATAATATGAGGTATAATATAACTAGTGTGAACATTTTTAAGCTTGCATTTGCTGTTTGTTGAATTTTGGGAACAAAAGGTCATTTTAGGCCTATTTTAACCTTTTCGCGTTCAATTCGTACTTATCGAGTCATTTAACCCCAAATTCATTTTGAACATGATAATATGAGGTATAATGTAACTATTATGTAGATTTTTAGGCTTGCAATTGTTGTTGGTTGAATTTTGGGAACGAAAAGGTCATTTTAGGCCTATTTTTGCCTTTTCGCGTCCAATTCGTACTTATCGAGTCATTTAACCCCAAATTCATTTTGAACATGATAATACGAGGTATAATGTAACTATTGTGTAGATTTTTAAGTTTGCAATTGTTGTTGGTTGAATTTTGGGAACGAAAAGGTCATTTTAGGCCTATTTTTGCCTTTTTGCGTCCAATGCGTACTTATCGAGTCATTTGACCCCAAATTCATTTTGAACATAATAATATGAGGTATAATGTAACGATTGTGTAGATTTTTAGGCTTCCAATTGTTGTTGGTTGAATTTGGGGAACGAAAAGGTCATTTTAGGCCTATTTTTGCCTTTTCGCGTCCAATTCGTGCTTATCGAGTCATTTAACCCCAAATTCTATTTCAACATGATAATATGAGTTATAATGTAACTATTGTGTAGATTTTTAGGCTTGCATTTGTTGTTGGTTGAATTTCGGGAACGTAAATGTGATTTTAGGCCTATTTTCGCCTTTTCGCGTCCAATTCCTATTTCTCGAGTCATTTAACTCCATTTTCTTTTTGAACATGATAATATGAGGTATAATATAACTAGTGTGTAGATTTTTAAGCTTGCATTTGTTTTTGATTGAATTTCGGGAGGGTATATGTCACTTTTAGAACTACTAACTACGGTAAATGATTGAATTCTTATATTATGTGTTTATTCCTTGGTTGTTTTGCAAGGTTTATATGAATAACAAACCAAGTTTGAGGGCCTTCACCATAGAGGAATTACATGAAGTTCGGGATAAGTTGGCGTCCTACCTTTGTGATGATTGCTTATGAGGATTTCGTGATATAATTAGCTAGATCTATTAGTTGGTATCAATTCTATGTACACTTTTTACATTATTAAATATATATATTTAAAGTTACTTATTACGTTGAAAAACTTGTCATATATTGCAATTCGATCGTTTTTTTTTTGTGTCGAAGAGAGGTGTTGGGTGGGGGGGCCGCCACGGTGGGGTCTTTGGGGGCCGGGCTAGGGGGGTGGTGGGTGTCTTTGGGTGGGGCAGCAGAATGGGTGAAGGGGGCTTGCAGCGGGGGGTTGGGGATGGCGAGAGGGTGGGTTGGGGTGGCTGGTAGTAGTGGGTGGATAGGGTGGCGAGTAGGGGTTGGGGATGGTAGAGGGTGGGGTGGGGTGGGGGTGCGGGGCTGCAGGGGAGTGCGGGGGGTGGGCTTGGGTGGGGGTACAGGTGTTGGGCGGGGTGGGGTTGGGGTGAGGGTGCGGGGAGTGCGGGGGGTGGGGTGGGGTGGGTGGGGGTGCATGGGTGGGGCATCGGGGGGGTAGGCGGGGGGGAGTGCAGGGGTGGACGTGCAGGGCTGGCAGGGGGTGGGGTTGGGTCGGGGTGCTGGGCTAGCAAATTTTTTTTTTAAAAAAAAAATCCGAATACGAAAGGCTGCGGTTTTAGGCCTAAACCGCAGCCCTTCACTTATACAAGGGCTGCGTTTCTGGCCTAAACCGCAACCCTTCTTTTCTAGTGAAGGGCTGCTACGGAAAGGGCTGCTAGCCAAAAACGCAGCCCTTAAAGCTGTTTTGACCGAAGCCCTTCCTTATTTTTCCACTAGTGTTACCATATCATTTAGACACTCATATTCATGCAGAAACTACATGTTTCTATATTGTAAAACACGTGTCATGATATATACTACACATCCTACATCTTCTGCGTGTTACAAGATTAAATTAAATCTTTCAGTATATTGTATATAATTTCACTATTTGTTTTCCGTTAATAAAAACCACTATATGGTATATAAGTTCACTATATCTTTATAAAACTTACTATATGAAGTTAATATCAATTATCAACCCGATGCACACTAAGTTAGTGCGCACCGGGTACATTTAAGTTTTTTTTCTCTTTCTATCTTCTCTTATACGGAAGCCCCTTTTTAAATTTATATTTTTTTTATTTAT
The DNA here is from genome assembly GCA_947646795.1 of Beta lomatogona. Classification (NCBI taxonomy): domain Eukaryota; kingdom Viridiplantae; phylum Streptophyta; class Magnoliopsida; order Caryophyllales; family Amaranthaceae; genus Beta; species Beta lomatogona. The sequence continues at coordinate 27,637 of CANSNZ010001172.1, forward strand.
CTCTCCTCTCCTAAATTTTTTTTTTACATACTTCAATATTACAAGTAAAAAAAATGGAGAAAGTAAATGAGATTTTTCACGGATACTTTGAAGTTTGGCCAAATTCACCACGCGTATCCTTTCCACCTTTGAAATTCAAAAGGTATCTTTGAAGTGAGAAAATGTTGGCGCATACCCGGTATGTGTCCATACCGGGGTATTAAAGTAATTTGACAGAAAAAGACAAAAAAAGTAAAGTAGACCAACAGATTGCACTTGGGTTTGATACATATTTTCATGTTCTGATCATGTAGGAGAGAACTCAAATCACCTATTATATGAATGTTGTCAGTTTTCAATATAATCAAATCAACTATAATGTGAATCAGATCATGTGTCATACAGTTCATATAACCTATAATATGAATTATATCGGTTACAATATAAATCATATCTTGTACAGTATGATATAGATCATATTTTATCTTGTGTCAATCAGAGCAGATGAACTTTGATTATGTAGTATATGCGTTAGATCTTATATGTTATGAATCAGATCTAGTTCTATATGTTACATATCTTGTTGTATATGAATTGGATCTTAATAACGCTTACTTTTTTGTCAGAAGTAAAAAAACCTCCTTTTATTCAAATAAAGCATTTATTTACAACTTTGCCCCGATATGGACAACTACCTCCCATATAGGGTATGCGCATATCAGCACTCTCTTTGAAGTATAGTAAAAATTCTAATGTAAGAGGGCTTTTAACAAAAGTCAACTATTCATCTGATTGTAAAGACAAATATACCCCTACTTCATAAAGTTACTCCATAAGCTTGTAAAAAATAATTCTAGACTTTTAGTAATCCATAGCTTCCTTGAAAAATACGAGAGAAGAACCCGAAGAGTAAAAATAAAAACCCTAAAAAAATCGGGAGAGTGGTAGAAGCTGTGGGGGAAAGCAATAATCCAAAATGGTCTTCAATTTATAGTCCTTACTAACAGCTTGTTTGGTAGAAAGAATTTGAAAGGAAAAGAAAGAAAGAAAGTGCAAGAAAATTTGTTACTTTCCAATGTTTGGTTCATTAAAAAAATTTAAGTGAAAGGAATTGGAAGGAATTGGAAGGAAAGACTCTTTAAAAAAGTTTCACTTTCCTTTCCTCCTAAAAGTGGGGGAATTTGGGAGGAAAGAGAAACTTTATACCAAACATGGAAAGTTAAGGTTTTTTTTTCTTTCTTTCCTTTTCTTTACTAAAAATGAACCAAACAGGCTGTAAGAAATCTTTAAAACGCACACAAAAATGTCATTTTCGTGACCAAATAATAACTTTGCTTAAGATAATTTATCTTAAAATAGAATTTTTACTATACCTCAATGGTACTCTATAAATTTCAAAGTAAGTGAGAGTTCGTGTTCCTTTACATTGATGATTTGGATCTAAGACCTTATTCTTTTGGACTGAACTGAAGTTAATTAATTTGTCTGAATTGAACTCAAAGGAAAGGCAAGGGTTAATGGCAAGTAACAATGTAATTTCCCAAATCTTAGGCAATGACTCAATCTATAGTAGATAGATCTTTTCGACAAGGGCATTGTATCCCCGGTAGAACTGAACTTAATTTGTTTGAACTGAATTAAACTGACCTAAACTAAAATGTACAGAATTAATATTTCATGAATTGAGTAATATTAATAATAAGTAAAATAATATTTTTATTATCATTAACAATGATGATGATTAATAATATTGATATGAATAATAATTAATCCATTACATTATATTGATAATAATTATATTAATCAAATAATTATATTAAAAATAATAATTTTCTTATTCAATAATATATCTTATGTTCTCAAAAAATATGAACTCAATAAAAAAAACACTTCTACTATCCAATTTTTTTTAATCTTTTTAAAACATGAAGGCTTTTTTTATATCATATGAAAGAAGATAATTAGGATATATTGCATAATTATAAGTAGAAGATGATTTTTTTTGTAGAAGAATGTAATTTACTCGTAGTATATTAATATTAAATTTTTCCGAGCCAATCCGCAAACAAACACAAAGTAGTATGACAATAACAATTACAATAACAATAACAATTTAAATTAGTATAGCAATAACAATTTACATTAGTATAACAATAACAATAATAAAAACATTACAATAACGATACTTGATATGATATGATAACAGTAACATTAACATTAACATTAACATTAACAGTAACAGATAAGCAATAAGATACTGAATAACGATACTTGATAACGATAATGATAGATAAGATAACAAGAACAAGAACAAGAACAAGAACAAGAACAATAACAATAACAATAACAATAACAATAACAATAACAATAACAATAACAATAACAATAACAATAACAATAACAATAACAATAACAATAACAATAACAATAACAATAACAAAAGGTATGTTTGCACATCCAAATTAAAGACTATATTCGTATGTCTAAAACTACGTTTGTACATCCAAACTGCATATTTGCACATCTAAAGGCTATATTTCCACATCCAACAATTATGCTTGCACATCCAACACATTTGCACATCTGAAAATTTTAGTTGTAAAAAGAAGGGCAAAACAGACAATATAATATGTTGTTTGATATTAAAGAGTTTGATATTTAACCTTTTTTCATCTGTTATATCACCAAAACCTGTCATTCAATCAATTCCATCCTACGTCATCTTTGAGCTTACTTAAGGTGAATCTCTATATTATTATTAAAAGTATTGAGGCTTAGAATCTCTCTAAATTTTGAATACTTCTTTGTAGCTCACTCCTGCGAAAACTATAAAATAGAATTCGAAATTCAAATTCCAACAAAAAAATTTTGAGTTAAAAATACATAAAAATAAAAAAAACACAATTAGCTTACTATACTTTTTGGATGTGCAAACTTGTTATCAAATCAATTAATGAAATATAAAGGAACTCAAAGCTAAAAATATAATGTTAGACATGTGATTTTTTATTTGTGAACTATTAAATAATTTTGAAAATTTTACTTCAAATAATGTCTTAAGCCATAGTTGGATATCTTTTCAGTTTTGTTATTAATGGCACTATAATGTGGGATCGATCAGTATGGCATTTGATAACATTACATACATTTATTTTTGTTAAAACTATTATTAGTTGTAAATTTCTCAAAACAATTTTCTTTAACTACATAGTTTTTACCTTATAAATTCACCAATGCAATAGCATGTAATCAATCAAGGCCAATTATATCTTCAAACAATCCATAATGCATTTTGTGGGATGGTGATAAGAGCGAATAGCCATAGAAGATGTAGGTGTCATTTTCACAAAAATCAATGATCAGAAAAACTGAATATTGTGTTATTTGATATTATTGCCCCATGCATTTTGTGGGATGGTGATGAGACCAAATAACCATTAGAGATGCGGTTTTCATTTTCACAGAATTAAATGATCACAAAAACTGAATGCCTGATTGTTTATTTTATATTATTGCTTTATAATTTACGACATAATAGTTTTATATAGTTTAATATATCATTTCAACTATCATCTCAATTAGTTATATATAATTGAGAATAAAGAATGAAAATGTGTTCATTGACATTGGATTGAAAAAAATTTCACGTCAAAATAAAAATAAATGAACGGATTTAAAACAAAATTGATGTATACATATAATATACTTCGTAGGTAAAAATAATTAATTTTGTAAGATTGTGTAATACTTCTTGAGGAGGTCATTCTCATTCAATTCAATATATAGGAATACAACCTAAACTATGAGAACTAACTTTACATAATTACACAAAATCATATCTTTATATAAATAGGGAAGAGAATATTAACATATTCTCCATCACACCCCCACAGTCGAAGCGGGAGGAGGTCGTACGCTCAGGTTGGATCTGAAATCAATGAAAAGTTGGCTAGTAAGGCCTTTAGTAAAAATGTCAGCATGCTGATAAGTAGAGGGAACATGAAGAATCCTAACTTACCCAAGCGGAACTTTCTCACGAACAAAGTGAATATTTAACTCAACGTGTTTAATACGCAGATGTTGAACGGGATTGTGAGAAAGATAAACAGCAGATATATTATCACAGTACACAAGAGTGGCCTTCTTAAGAGGACAAAACATCTCCGAGAGAAGATTATGGAGCCAACAAGATTCAGCAACAACGTTGGCAACGCCACGATATTCATCCTCGGCACTCGATCGAGACAAAGTGGCCTGTTGTTTGGAGGACCATGAGATAAGATTGTCACCCAAAAAAATACAGTACCTAGAGGTAGAACAACAAGTATCCGGGAACCCACCCCAATCAGCATTAGTCTAAGTGATTAATCGAGTAGGAGTAGAAGGGTAAAGATGGAGACCATACTCAAGAGTGTCATGAACATACATAATGATACGTTTAAGAGCATTAAAATGAGGTTCTCGAGGAGCATGCATGAAGAGACAAATTTATTGTACGACATATGCCATGTCGGGACGGGTGAAAGTAAGGTACTGAAGTGCACCAGCAAGACTGCGATAAAGAGTAGGATCTAGAACAGGATCCCCATCATGAGCACTGAGTTTGCATTTCGAATCCATAGGAGTAGCCACAGGTTTACAATTACTCATTTTGGCACGAGAAACAAATTCTGCAACATAATTTTTCTGACATAGGAACATACTCTGAGGAGTACGAGTAACAAAAATGCCCAAGAAGAAGCTCAACTTACCCAAGTCCATCATGGAAATTCATATTCAAGAAGAGAGATGAGAGAGAACTTCAAGCGATCAGAAGAAGCAGTAAGCGCAATGTCATCAACATAGAGAAGAAGATATGCAGTATCAATGCCTCGACGGTAAATAAAAAGAGAGGTATCACTCTTACTGCAAATAAAGGCAATATGCTGAAGGTAAATGGCAAAGTGCTGATACCAAGCCCTAGGAGCTTGTTTGAGACCATATAGTGATTTGCGGAGAAGACACACATGATGAGGGCAGATGGGTTAACGTAGCCTGGAGGTTGATGCATATAAACAGTTTCCTTAAGATCACCATGCAAGAAAGCATCTTTTAAGATCCAATTGATGAATAGGCTAGTTTTTACCCATAGCAATACTGAGAACAGTGCGAATAGTAGCCATTTTCACAATTGGACTAAAAGTTTCATCACAATCAATGCCCACTTGTTGAAACATACCATTTGCCACAAGACGAGCCTTATGTCGTTCCAATTCACCATTTTCCCTTTACTCATGACGAAACAACCACAAGCAACGAATAACATTCACCCCTTCTGGGCAAGGAACAAGATCCCATGTATGTTGGTTAATAAGAACATTATATTCATTGTTCATGGCGGTATTCCAATTAGGGTCCAGCATAGCAAGTTTTGGGTTTTTGGGTAAAGGTGAAATGGACTGAGCAGATAAATTAAACTGAATTTTTGTCTTGAAAATACAATGGTTGGCACGGGTAATCATGCGTGTTGTAGTTGGGTCATGCTGGCGGGGAGGAGGGGAACCATTGGTGTTCGAGATTGGGCCCCCAATAGTTACAGGAGAATAAGGAGAGGCGGGTTGGCCTGAAGATGGAGAAGGCGTGTGTGGGCCTGAAGTAGAAGGAGTACAGGGTTCAGTTGTGGATGGCAGAAGGAAAGCGGCAGGTGATGGTATAATGGGCTCGTCTGATGTGGAGGATGAGTTAGGATGTTGGACCTTATTTTGAGGCAGAGAGGGGACGAAAAGACTGGGCTACTGGGCCGTGATTTAAGTCAAGAGAATGGAGACATTGTTTGAAGAAGAACTATTCATGTAGATTAGTTATCGAGAAAATGCGTTGAACAAGACGAGATCAAGATTTTGGAAATTAAAAGATTTAAAAGATATTATTGAACTTGTTTTGACACGGCTTCTATACATTTTTTAGAGTATTAATGGGCTAATTAGAGTTTACAATCAAAATTATTAAATGAGTAGCTTTGCCCATGGTGGGGGTGGAGGGCAGTGTAGTGGGGGGGGGGGGCAGTACGGTTGGGGTGGTGGAGAGTCTTTGGGGGCAACGCAGGGGAGGGGGCAGTGGGGGTGGGGGGCAGTGCTGGGGGCAAAGCAGGGGGTGGGGGCGGTGCAGTGAGGGTGGGGGTAGTGCGGTGGGGATGGGGGCAATGCGGTGGGTGGGGGCGGTGCGGGGTGGGTGGGGGCGGTGCGGTGGGTGGGGGCGGTGCGGGGTGGGTGGGGGTAGTGCGGTAGGTGGGGGGCAGTGCGGGGGTGGGGGGGCGGTGCGGTGGGTGTGGGGGGTATCTTTGGGGGCAACGCGGGGATGGGGAGCAAGTGCAGTGGGAGTGGGGGCAGGTGCGGGGGGTGAGGGCAGTGCAGTGGGTTGGGCAATTGCTCTTTGAAATTTTGTGTAGCTTTAAAGATTTCAGCTTTATAATGTTATGGTCTATACTTCAATTGATATTGTTATGTCGGTCTTTGTGTTGCTGCCTCTCCTATCTTGATGTTCTCTTGGAAATATTTTGCATTGAGGATGGTTGGAGGAATGTTCCCTCTACATTTGTTCTTTATGGAGAGTAGAATAGTATGAAGTGTATGGAATGTGGCGTACAAGGTATTGATCAGGTTTTTGTGCAGAAGTGGTTAACTTCATGCCAAAATAAATCGGGTATTGTGCCGATGAAAAGCACAGATTCTTTGTATATGAATACATGCAAAATGGCAACCTACAAGACCACTTAGACAGTGAGTTTGCTGTAACTGTAGGTTTTTGTAGTTTTAGATTATTAAGGTGTAGTTTTAGATTATACTTAAAGTCTTGGTTAGCTTCCATATATGTGCAGCTGAATTACTGGAATACTTACGTAGATTGCATTGTTGATCCTTAGATTACTTGTTAGAAGCACAACTTGTTGAGATATTGATGGCGCTATGGGGAACTAACCAAATCAATTGACTAGCGATTTATTTGCTTGCGTTGTGATGGAAACAGAGATAATATGTCATTCTTTTCAATGTATATAGTTATAGTTGAGTATGATATTAAAATTATAGTAAATATTCTTATGTATTTAATTATTTATGCTTATGCTTCAATTGAGCATAATATGCTTAATAAAATGATTATTGATATATATTATTGATTTTGTATTCAATAATAATGATAAAATTCAAAAAAAAAAAAATTTGGGTTTTTGGGGTGGTCAACTGATGTTATGGTTTTATATAGTGATTTTCCCCCTATATTTGAGCTAAAATGTGTATCAATGGTGCTCTTAGGAGCCATTTTATGCTAACGTTCTCCATCGAGTTGTGGTTTTCTGTTAGTGTCTGATTGCAGGTTTTAGGGAGCTATCTCCCTATTTTTTACCATTATCTGACCATTACATTGGACTGGAGAGGTTCGAAGACATATATGATGAGTTCCGGGGTCCCGAGAAGACTTTCCGAGGCCTTGGACAAAAGTAGAAGTGAAGCCAAGGAATGAAGTATCGGACCTGGCGCCCGATCGGGCGTTCATCGCCATCAGAATTCAGAAGCAAGAGTCATTGCGGGCCCGATCGGGCGACGTTGCCCGGTCGTTATTTCGGTGAGGAGCCCGATCGGGCGGTTCGGCCCGATCTCATCGGGCTTCCTTGGCTATGTTCTGTGCTGGCTGTGAAGCTTAGTGGTTCGGCCCGATCGCATCGGGCGTGTCGGCCCGATTGAATCGGGCGAGGTCTTCTTTGGTGCGCAGCTGCTGCGTTTGAGCCCGATTGGATCGGGCTGACTTGGCCCGATCGGGCTGCTCCTCCGCGCGCTCATTTAATGAGTTTCGGGCATTTAGTATAAATAGAAAAGTTAGAACATTTATTATGGATCTTGGTTTTGAGTCTTTATTTTTCATAGTTTTTCTCAAGAACCCTAGTTTTTTACTACTCTTCATTGTGATTCAAGATCAAACATTTGGATTATTCGCAAGTTCAATATAGTTCATTAATTTGGTAATCTTCTTCCTTGTTCTCTTCATTATTGTTTGCTTTCTCTATTATTGATTAGATTAGTTTCTTAGTTATTTGCAATAGTTCAAAGCATGGATTTTTATATGGAATTTGTTATTGGATTCTCAAACATGAGTGAGTAGTTTTATTTCTAGGATTATGGGGATCTATGTATGCAATGAGGAATTGATAGATTAGTATAATTACCCTTTATTTCAATTGTTTCCTGTGATTGAATCGTTCATGCTAGATTTATGAATTAGGCCTGATTTGTATTTCTATTATCGCAATATTGAATCTACTTCGAGAGGAGAGATTTCGTATAGGCTTTCAATCATTAGGCATAGTGATCCTTGACCATGCGAGAGCGGCTAGGTGATCTTTGAGGGAGGTAATGTTCGAGAGAAATTACATGTGCCCTAGATAAATTGACTTATTGGGTAGTTATTATTCGTCTCTGATTTCCCGAATTGTATGCATAGTGATCCATAGTCCTAGTTCTTTATTAATTGATTCTTACCTTCATATTTAGTTCTGTTATTTGCTTAGTTTAGTCACACACACTCATCTTCATCTGATCTAGTTAGTATAATATTAGAATTCAGATACAATAGTATAACTTTCTCCCTGTGGATTCGATCCTGACTTCCCTGACTACTTGTTAGTGGACCTTAGGTTATTTTTGATAAGGTGATACGACTTTAGCCTGTCAAATTTTGGCGCCGTTGCCGGGGTGACGGTTTATTTTATTTTGTCTGAATTATAATATTACACTAACCTCTACTCTGAAGAACACCTGTTCTTTGGAGCATCTCACGTTTGTTTTAGTGTTTTTGATGTATGAGTAGGACATTGAAATCCCCAGATCTCATTCCATTTGACCCGGAGATTGAAAAGACTGCTCGTAGACTCAAAAAGACAACTAAGCAAACCAAGTTGTCTGCAGGGACACCTTCCCAAAAGGCACCTTCTCCACCATCTTCACCACAACAAGACTTCCCTGCCTCACCTATTACTGCTAGAATGGGTGACGAAGCTAAACCGACCTTCAGAGATTATGCACAACCATCTCCTGATAATGTGCCCACTGGGGTACGGTTGCCTACTATTGCTGCTGCAAACTTTGAAATCAAGTCTCATGTTCTGAATGTGGTTCAGAATAGTCAGTTTGCTGGGTTACCATCTGAAGATCCAAATCAGCACCTGCAGCGGTTTTTACAATGTTGTGCTACTCAGAAGCAAGCTGGTGTTACTGCTAATGAGATGAAACTCATCTTATTTGGTTTTTCTCTGCGCGACAAAGCTCTATTTTGGTATAATAAGCTGCCTTCCACCATCACCACCTGGGCAGAGCTCTCAAAGATTTTTCTCATCAAGTGGTACCCTTACCAAAAGACTACAGATATGCGTCATGCCATAGTAACTTTCACCCAAGATCCTGGAGAGTCACTATATGAAGCTTGGGAAAGATTCAAAGATCTGCATCGTCTTTGTCCCCATCATGGTTTTGACAAGTGGTATCTATGCCACATTTTCTACACTAGAGTTGATGCAGATACGAGACGGGTAATTGATGGAGCTGCTGGTGGGTTCTTCATGGATAAAGCCGTAGACGAAGGGTATAAACTTCTGGAGAAACTCGCTTCTAACCAAGCGTCTACTATTCGTTCTTCTATGACAAAGGGAGGCAAACATGAAGTTGAAGCCATTTCTTTACTGACCGGACAACTAGCTGCTCTTCACCAGAAGATTGATTCTCTGAAGCTAGGTAACAACCCCTCCCCTCACATGAGTGTCAATGTTATGGCTAGTGTTTCTGGTCACAATGCTTTCATCTGTGATGCTTGTGGGATAACTGGACATAACTCTCAAGAGTGCCCCGCTCTTTCACCTTCTAGTGAGGCCGTGCACGCATTACAGTCACCACACAAGCCTCAGTTCGATCCCTACTCCAATACCTATAATCCCGGGATGAGAGATCATCCAAATCTCTCGTATAGGAGCAATAATGTGATGAATCCACAACAACAACATTATCCACAGCATCATCAACAACAACAATATCAACCACAAGCTTCTCCTGGATATCAGAGAACTCAGTTTCAACAGCATCAATCTACACCTCCTTCAGAGCCAGCTATTGCTGAACTCAAAAGTCTAATGTTGCAGATGCAGAAAGGTATTATTTCCTTTCAAGCAGATACCGGGGCTCAATTTGAGAGCCTGCATGCTCAGAATAAGCTGCAAGGGACACATAATAAGATGTTGGAGTCACAAATAGCTCAGCTGGCTAGTTCATCTGCTAGTAGGCCATCTGGGTCACTGCCTTCGCAACCAATGCAACCCAGGGACACCGCCAATGCTATCACCCTTCGCAGTGGAGTGCAGTACGATGCTCCGGCAATGCTAGAGGTGGAATCACCAAGTGCTAAGAAACCACAAAAAGAGCCCGAGGATGCTGAACCTCAAGTAGAGCAAGGAGCTGCAGACAAGACTAAGGAGGTGACTAAGGAGAAAACGGTGCCTTTGGTGATCAAGTTACCATTCCCCGAGCGGATGCTTAAGAAGAAACTCGACCACCAGTATGGTAAGTTTTTAGAGGTGGTAAAGAATCTGCAGGTAACAGTTCCTTTTACTGAATTATTAAATCAAGTGCCTGCTTATTCTAAATTTTTGAAAGAACTGTTGATGAGGAAGCGGACTCTCAATGAGGTGGAGACTGTGGCTTTTACTGCTGAATGCAGCGCTCTTTTACAAAACCAGTCTCCACCCAAATTGAAAGATCCAGGGAGTTTTTCCATCCCCTGTCACATTGGCACCATATTTATTGACAAAGCTTTATGTGATTTAGGTGCCAGTGTGAGTGTCATGCCTCTTTCTATCTGTAAGCAACTGAACATGGGTGCATTAAAAAGTACTACCATTACTCTGCAAATGGCTGACCGTTCTGTGAAATACCCCCTAGGTATATTAGAGGACGTTCCTGTTAGAGTAGGTAAATTCTTTATCCCTGTGGACTTTGTTATATTAGACATGGCAGAAGACACGCAAACACCCATTATCCTTGGGAGACCTTTCCTCCATACTGCTGGGGCAGTGATAGATGTTAAGAGTGGGAAACTGACACTGACTGTGGGGGATGATAAGGTCATGTTTAGCCTAAACAATGCACCTAAAAGCCCAATGCTAGAGGAATCATGTTATAGTGTAGATGTTATAGATGAACCGCTCCATGATTGCATGCCTCATTCCCCCTCCCATGCTACTTCAAATGATGTGCTTGCTTTAGAGTCTATTGCAGGTGATGAGCATTTTCTAACGGTCTTACAGACTCCCAAAAAGACCATTGGCTATAGCACTGATGACTTGACAGGAATAAGCCCTGACCATAATGAGCACCGCATTCATCTACATGAGGGCCACCACACCAGCATTACAGTCCGACGCGGGTTGCAAGAGGTGGTACAACTTGTGGCTACTAAACTACTCGATCCAGGCTGATGGGCGGCTGATGTCCATGTCCCTTTCCTTTCCCTTGTTGCAATGAGGCCATTGCCAAGTTCAGTTTGGGGGAGGATTTCTGTAAGCACTAGTATTGTTTTCTTTTTGTTTTTATCATTGCTTTTCTTTTTGTTTTTACTGCTTTTTAGGTTAGTTAAGTTAGTTTAATTTTGAAAAAATGAAATATTGCTGAAAAAACACAAAAATACGAGTCGAATACGAATAGATTGATTGCTTCCCTGTGCCCCGAACTTTGTTCTGAAAAATGATTTAACTCATTATACTGGATAGTTGGGCACTTGTGATTGGGATGTTGTGATGTGATCTACGATTGCCTTGATTCTTGAGTGAATTTTGATGATAAAATGCCTATTTTAACTGCATGCTTGAATTGGTTAGATTGTGAGGATTCATTTTAGCCCTCGGATTATCTCTATATCCGATCTATTCTTGTGTGTTAGTTCCTCGTAGCATTCTTATCTTGGTTTTGGCATTGTACTCGTTGAGTTCTGGTAACTTTAGGCATGTGCTGTGATAGAGGCGTTCATTTGTTTAATTTTAAGCCTCAGAGTTGTTTAATGAATTTTTCCCCCCTAGCCCCGCTGAGCCTAATGACTTCTTTTTGGATCTATATTAAACCACATTACACACCTTGAGCCTTTGCAATGACTATTGTCCCAAGCCTAGCTTGAGGGAGCATTTGTTAAGTTTATATCATATTGTGGTTGATTTCGTAGGGCGGTTGGAAAATAATGATATGTTTGTACAAAGAAAAGAAAGAAAAAGAAAAATAAAGTGAAAGAAAGAAAGGAAAAAAAAAAATTTTGATAGTGAAAAATCTGAAAATTTTCTATGATCTTCACTCGTTAACTTTCAAAAGTGTTGGAAATTATGTTGAAAATGACAATTATTGGTTGGTTCGTGAAATTTCGAAAGTTGGTTATTATCTTGGTTAAGTTGTTGATGCCATGGGAGTTGTTTTTATCACACCTAGTCCTACTAGTGTTTTTTTGCTCCCCTTTCTTGGCTTTTCCACCACATTTCCTAAATAATTTCCGTACCTTTACCCGAGCCCCATTAACCCTGAAAAAGACCTTTTGAGCACGTGTTTGATTGTTTATTGGAATAATACTGAGTCAATATGCCAAAGTTGAAGATTAAGTTTGTTATTTGAGTCGACCTGATTAGGATGAGCGATATTATACCTTTCTAAACACATGAGAGTGTGAGTAGGAAGGGCTATTATGGTTGGGTTGGTGAGAAATCGGGCACATATTTTGCCTGTCACAAAATTGAGAGGAGTGACACCTCGGTGAGCACCTTTTCAAGATTTGCATGATATGTAGGGCAGCTGCGTTTGATGGTTTACTTATGTGATTGGTAGTTAGGTGATCTGAGCAACTGAACTTGAATTTTGCTTGCTTGAACGATTTTGAGTTGGAAATAATTGAGTTTAAACTTTCCTATCTGAGGGGTGAAGCAATCCTTTTCTTATTCATGTTATGCTTTGCTTGAGGACAAGCAAAGGTTTAGCTTGGGGGAGTTTGATGTTATGGTTTTATATAGTGATTTTCCCCCTATATTTGAGCTAAAATGTTTATCAATGGTGCTGTTAGGAGCCATTTTATGCTAACGTTCTCCATCGAGTTGTGGTTTTCTGTTCTGTGTCTGATTGCAGGTTTTAGGGAGCTATCTCCCTATTTTTTACCATTATCTGACCATTACATTGGAGTGGAGAGGTTCGAAGACATATTGATATGCTCAAGTTATACAATGTTTTTGTGGTATTTTAGGTACACTTTGCTAGGGGATTTATTTGTAATTGTTAATGTTGCATGTAAATCGACCTTAGCGGAAGTTCGGAATTTTATATATTAATTATTGTTAAAGTTGTAAGTTCCGAGCTTTTGGAAGCATGAATGGTTCCACAACATCGTCTCACCAACCAAGCTCCGCCACAACCAAGCTCCAAGCAACCACATCGCAAGCATGCCCAGCATCGCAAGCCCAAGCACCGCATGCCTAGCAAGCTCTCGCGAGCATCGCATGCCCAGCAGTCTCGCCCAAGCAGCACCGCAAGCCCAGCGCTCGAAGCATCGTCGCCCAGCTGGTCGCACCTCGCGAGCCAGGTCGCACCTCGCGACCTGCTTGCTCGCGACTCGCGAGATCCTTCGCACCTCGCGACCTGCTTTGCCCAACTCTTCAGCTCGTGTTGGAGGCAGTAGCTCATCGCACGGTGCGACCTGTACCGCACCTCGCGACCCCTAGGTCGGTGTAATTGTCGGCTGATTTTTGAGCTTTACTATAAATAGCAAACTTGTTTTTGGACCTAGGGGGGCAGCAGCCACAAGGAGATGGAGTCTCCAAAACTCCACTCCTCTCTTGTTGTCTTCTCTTTTTAGTTTTTATTTTCTAGTTTAGTTTTTGTAGATTTCAATTATGGGATTGGCTTATGCTATGCCGATTGTAGCTTGAACCGTTCTTGAACGAGATTAATATGGAGCTTCAAGCATTATTGTGAGATCTTTCCTCTCTATTTAGTTTCTTTGATTATGGTTTAATTTCTATGATTGCTTTCTATGGTTTTTGCATAATTATGCTAGGAACGTTACTAGTTTGATTGTGTAATTAATCTAATGCTAGATTTAAGAATAGAATCGGATTGTTTTATTCTTTTATCAATTGGTAGCAAACTAGAGAGTAACTTAGATGCAGATCGTCTTGGTTATTTCTTGGGGAAATTGAATCAACTGTTGAATGTTTATCGCTTGTATGACGTTAGTAGGTCTATTGGTTCTCTGTGTTTATTGCTGCTATTGGATTGAACTTAGACGCTATCGGACTAGGTTATCCTTTAGTTAGGGTTTTATAGTCACGCTGATCGTGCTATTCAACTAAGAATAAGGAGAATGCGAGATTAATTCTCAACAATAGATAATTATGGAAATAATTAGAGTCGAGGTTAAATGATCGATAATGAATAGAAGTGGATGTTAATCGGATTCAAGATCTTCCTATATTGATTTCTCATTTTGTTTATATGCTAGTTAGTTTTAGTTTGTTCGTAAATCTACTTGAAACCCCCCTTTTGTAATTAGGTTTCTCGGCCCTTAGCTTAATCTAGGTTTTGAATCATGCTAAGTATTAAACTCGTCCCTGTTTCCCTGTGGATACGACCCCTACTTCCATTATACTTGCTTAGTGTGCATGAGAGTAGGAGAAATTTTATCTTTGGCCGGGTGCGGTGTACAACGACACATCCGCGCCCGCCACATATATGATGAGTTCCGGGGTCCCGAGAAGACTTTCCGAGGCCTTGGACAAAAGTAGAAGTGAAGCCAAGGAATGAAGTATCGGACCTGAGCCCGATTGGATCGGGCGCCACACGCCCGATTGGATCGGGCGCCACACGCCCGATCGGGCGTTCATCGCCATCAGAATTCAGAAGCAAGAGTCGTTGCGGGCCAGATCGGGCGACGTTGCCCGGTCGTTATTTCGTTGAGGAGCCCGATCGGGCGGTTCGGCCCAATCTCATCGGGCTTCCTTGGCTATGTTCTGCGCTGGCTGTGAAGCTTAGTGGTTCGGCCCGATTGAATCGGGCGAGGTCTTCTTTGGTGCGCAGCTGCTGCGTTTGAGCCCGATTGGATCGGGCTGCTCCTCCGCGCGCTCATTTAATGAGTTTCGGGCATTTAGTATAAATAGAAAAGTTAGAACATTTATTATGGATCTTGGTTTTGAGTCTTTATTTTTCATAGTTTCTCTCAAGAACCCTAGTTTTTTACTACTCTTCATTGTGATTCAAGATCAAACCTTTGGATTATTCGCAAGTTCAATATAGTTCATTAATTTGGTAATATTCTTCCTTGTTCTCTTCATTATTGTTTGCTTTCTCTATTATTGATTAGATTAGTTTCTTAGTTATTTGCAATAGTTCAAAGCATGGATTTTTATATGGAATTTGTTATTGGATTCTCAAACATGAGTGAGTAGTTTTATTTCTAGGATTGTGGGGATCTATGTATGCAATGAGGGATTGATAGATTAGTATAATTACCCTTTGTTTCAATTGTTTCCTGTGATTGAATCGTTCATGCTAGATTTATGAATTAGGCCTGATTTGTATTTCTATTATCGCAATATTGAATCTACTTCGAGAGGAGAGATTTCGTATAGGCTTTCAATCATTAGGCATAGTGATCCTTGACCATGCGAGAGCGGCTAGGTGATCTTTGAGGGAGGTAATGTTCGAGAGAAATTACTTGTGCCCTAGATAAATTGACTTATTGGGTAGTTATTATTCGTCTCTGATTTCCCGAATTGTATGCATAGTGATCCATAGTCCTAGTTCTTTATTAATTGATTCTTACCTTCATATTTAGTTATGTTATTTGCTTAGTTTAGTCACACACACTCATCTTCATCTGATCTAGTTAGTATAATATTAGAATTCAGATACAATAGTATAACTTTCTCCCTGTGGATTCGATCTTGACTTCCCTAACTACTTGTTAGTGGACCTTAGGTTATTTTTTATAAGGTGATACGACTTTAGCCTGACATCAACCGCTGTGGTTTTGACCCAAAACCGCAGCAGTTAATCATTTACCGCTACGGTTTTGACCCAAAACCGCAGCAGTTGGTAAGCCCGGTTTTGACCGCAGCGGTTGAACTTTTTTCCACTAGTGATAATATCAAAAGCTGCAACAATATTACTCATAGTTGAAGAAAAAGGAAGATGCATGTGTTTCCCTAATGGACAAGAAGGACAAGAATGAGATTGATGTCCTTTATTACATTCAATAAAACCAGTGCTTCTAAGTAAGCCAAAAACATGATTACCGGGATATCCAAGACTACTATGCCAAGTAGAAGGAGACACAACAACTAAAGAGATAGGCGGAGAAGCATCAGAAGAGGATGCAAAAGGATAGAGATCCCCCACACTATTGCACCTCGTAAGAATGGTCCCCGTATGAAGGTCCTTCACAGAAAACCAAGAGGATCAAATTCAACAGAAACTTGATTATCACTAGTTAATTTACGAACACTTATGAGATTGGTGATAATATTAGGGGAATGCAGAACATTGTTAAAAATAAATGGAGGATGAGGAGGGGGATATAAGCAGTGCCAGAACTTTTAACCGGAATACGATTGCCATTACTAACTAATATAAACTGAGAATTGCTCAAATTAACAAGGTGAAAGAGTTTACTAGAATTGCGAGTGAGATGGGAGGAGGCACCGGTATCCATATACTAAGATTTGTCTGGAGGTTGTAGGCTCATAGTATTAAATGTGGACCCGAGATCAGTTAAAGCTATGGGCAGCCCATATTCATAAGATTGGGTCTGATGTGGGTGAGACGTAGCATAGGGTGCCTGCTGGGTAGGACGACGTGGGCCAGGCCTAAGTACACTGGGAGTGATGCGGTAATTAGGAACATGGCCAGGAACAGGACTAGTAGCTGGGTAAGGACATGGGGCAGTGGCCCAGCTGTGTTGTGACTGCCAAGAGTTGGAATTGGGTGAGGAAGGAGGCCCCATAGGCTGGGCCCATTAATGATTTGATTAAGTATTGCCATAATTGATGTTGTGATGTGTTTGCCTTCCTCCTCTACCACGGCCTTTGCCACCATGCCATGATCCGCGGCTACGACCACGCCGACTACCTCTGCAGGAACTATGGTGACCACCACCACGGGATGGTGGTTGAGGGGTAGGAGAATGAGACAAAGGAGGAGGTGCTTTGGTTTGAGCGATGGATGTGACGAACGTGCGGTTTGAGCATATTCATCTTGCTTATTATGTATTGTTTCTTCTAAGAGAAGTTGGGAGCATGCGTTGGTAAAACTTGGTAAGGGATTAGATTGTTGTATCATAGTTGCCAAAATATTATCATATTCTCCTTTTGGCAAACGCAAAATCAATTGCAAAACCATTTTCTGTTCATTAACAGGAGTACCCACATTAGAAAGTTGATCAGTAATAATTTTCAATTGTTTGCAATATTTAGTCATGTTGGAGAAATTTTCAAGGCGATTATTTTTGAACTATTCCTCCAAATATATCGCTCAAGTGTTTTTGTTATCTTGAGAAATTTCTTCAAGACGCTCCCTAAGATCACGCGCCTAAGCGCCGGCTTTCATGATGGTATGGAGGAGATCTTTGGATATGGTACCATATATCCATTGCTTTACCATGGCATCCAATCTAATCTAGGTGGAGGGATCAACATCCATAGGGCGAGGTACAATGCTATCAATATGGTCTAGCACATTAAAGGCACAAGCGTGGATGGTAAATAATTCAACCCATGATGAGTATTGGCCTTTTCATTATTAAGAATAAGGGGAATAGAATTTTTGATATTAGTTATAGCAAGGACAGGATGAAAAGTAAATGAAGATGGTTGAGGAGGTGGGGTCGCGCCGCCGTCGGAAACAGAAGAAGCATCACCTGCCATGGAAAAAACTGAGAAGAGGAAGAAAGAAGGCGAGGGTTGGGAAGTTAGAAAAAGAAAGGCTCTTGATACCATGTAAGATTGTGTAATACTCCTTTAGGAGGTCATTCTCATTCAATTTAATATACAGGATTACAACCTAAGCTATAAGAACTAACTTTACATAAATAGGGAAGAGAATATCAACATATTCTCTATCAAATTTTATTATAATAGAATCTCATACATCTCAAAAGTCTATTTAATGTTTTTAAAGTGTTGACTATTTTTAAAGTTAAAGGATTATTTAATGTTTTTAAATAATCATATATTTTAGGAAAAATTCAAAAGAGGGGCCCAACTATTACCCATTTTATTTTATAAGTCCCAATTATGAATTATTCCCTACAGGTCCTAAGTTTACCATCTTGTGATTTTCATAGGTCCAAAGTTATTTATAACCGGTATAGAAGGTAAGTTTTTTAAACATTTACCATCTTCGAACACTTCCAGCAAGTGACAGAGACCTATAAACTCGGATCAATGTTTAAAAATCTTACCTTCTAAATCGGTTGTAAGTAACTCAGGACCTATGAAATTGTAAACTTGGGACCTACAGGGAATAATACATAGTTGGGACTTATAAAAGAAAATGGGTAATAGTTGAGCTCCCTCTTGTGAATTTTATTGAGTCATACTTTGAAAGTTACTTTATAATTTAATTAGTTGAGTTGAAGTACAAAGATTTTTAATATTGGGTAGAGAACCCCAAACATCTACAAATTTTATATGACCACCTTTCATTTAAATAACCCACAAAGCCCAACACTCTTTTGGACCCCTAATGGGGCAACCTATAAATACTCCCTCATTAACAATTTTTGCCACATTAAACACACACTCTATTTTATCTCTCTTCCTCTCTCACGGCACTCTTTCTTTTCCCTCTCCCTCACCCGATTTTCCTCCCTCTCTCTCTCTGTTTCTCGACAACCTTGTCTTCCTCCCTTTCCTCTTTGGTTATTTTTTTCCTCCTCTATATTATTTTAATGTAGGTTTTATGTTTTAAGTATTGTTTTGATGTTTTAATAATTAAAGTTTGCAACTTTGATGATTTAAATATAGATTTCAGATTATATAATTAGTATAGTAAAGTAATTACAGTTCAGATTTAATATATGTTTAAGATTGGATTTTAAAGCATCAAAGCATGGATTTTTAATGTTTTAAGGGTTGAAATTTGTAGTACTATGTTATAGTTTATGAAAATTGAGTACCCTAATATTTATAACTATGTTTGAGTAAGTTTGAAAGGGGTTTTAAAGATGTTATATGTTGCTGAAAATTTTAGTAACACACTTATGGTGGTTTTTAAACATTAAAGTGTTGATTTCTAAGGGTTTTTGATGACTAGTATGGTACTACTATACTAGGGGGCTCTAAAAGTTAAAATTTTAATGTTTAAGAGGGTTTTTAAACATTTTTTAGGAGGGTTTAAAATATTTTAAAGTTGCTGGAAATTTATTCGAGTATTAATACTTGGTTATGTTGGTATTTGGTAGGCGGAGATTATTCTTTAAGCGATTTCTAAGCTTGTGAAAGTGGCATCTCGTTTTGTATACACAAGGTACGTACATACCTATATGTTATTAGACTAGTATCATGTCCTAATACATAGGATTTGATGTAGCATCATGTATAGGGAACTTTTTATAGTTCATATGTGGCTTATAATCAAGTGATTTTGCATGTTTTATGCCATTGTGTGAAGCATGTTGCTTATTTTGGTTATTATATGTTTATATGGATGATTGGTGCAAACATATGGGATTGGGAACTTTATTTTATTAATTCACATGAGGGATTAATATTTATATTGTCATTGGATCATGAATTATATCATGTTGTTCCCTTGGATTTATATTATTATATTGACTTTATAAGGACCGTGAGCCTTGTTTAGTAAATTTGGTTATTCACCTATGAAAAGGTTGGTTGATTGTTGATTTAAGTCAACAATTAAATATTGGTGGGTTATTAAATTAAGTAATGGAATTATTCTTGGATTATTTGAGCTGTATGATCACACTATTTAATCCTAAGCTAAAAATGGAAGTTTTGTGTATCCATGATATTCAAGTTGGTTGTCTTACTTGTGAGTCACAACATTGCATAATTTATTAATGACTTAAATTGGAAAGTGAATAGCAATAAGTTTTAGACTTGTGTACGTCTGAAGTGTTGGATTAGTATGATTTGGAGTACATGGTGGTAGCCCATGGCTTTTCTTGGGACCGAATTGATCACAGTGTCCTATTTTATTTAATTAGTACCTCAATATCGTTGGTCGTGAGAGTACGGAGTCCCGCCCATACTTCGTCTTCTAAATTGAAGACTGGTTTGGTATGGACAACTCTTTCCATTGCCTATTCAATTTAATTATAATTAATCTATTAGTTGTGGAGTCAAGTTCAATTTAGTGAATCTGTTATTTTATTATATTTTATTTATTATTGAGTTAATATTTGTTAGTATCATGTTAGGACTTATATTTTATTTAGTATGTAGTACTCAGCTTTGATGATTACGTGCTTTTCTGTATGTCGATCATGGATGTATCATATTGATCCTGTGATGACCCATTTGGTGAGCAATCTTTCTAAAGCATCAACCATTCCAAGTCTGAAGATGATGCATCATGGGTTCGGGTTTTCGTGGAGAGCTTGTGTTTTAGTTCTTTAATACTTTTATAACTTTGATTTAGTTACGGTTTGAATAGTTGACTTTTAAGTTGGATTGACTTTTGGTTTGGTTTTGGAGTTGACTTTATGGTCGACTAAGTAACTTATGTTTTCAAAGTTATTTATTATTTCCGCTGCAAAATTCTGAATAAGCCGATACGTTATCACACGGGCGATAATGCTTTGGTAATTCTCTAAGTTTTATATGAAAAAGGTATTTTGGAAAATAGAGAATTGTCGGGGTGTTACACCGGCGAGCTCCCCTCCCACCTTTTTCACAATGAGATTGCCGGCTTTCTTTCCTATTGCAACGGGTTGGCTGCGACGAGTCCATTTTGCTCCAGATCTGAGTGAACTGACCTCCTTATTACTTTTTGGTTTTCATTGTTTTTTTGCTAGTCTTTGTTGTCTTTCAATAAGTTCCATCTGTGTGATGGTGTTAGTCCCCTATATAGGGTGTGTGGATGTATTAAAAATATCTAATTACAGGATATCAGAGCTGTTTAGAAGCGAGGTCAATATGTCTAGGGTTTTCAACACTTGTATTGTTTTTCTAGTTAGTCTTATTATGTATGAAATCACCCCTCCCCTATTCCTCAAAAAAAAAAAAAAAAAATACAGGGCCAATTTAGTCTTTTCTTATTTCGGATTATTAAGCTGTTTTATCGATCATGTATTCATATATAAATGCTTGTGCGTGCTGAAGTCTAATCTCATGTAATTTTTGGTTGACTTGCTATGCAGCCGTCGTTAGCACTTAACAGCCTCACATAATAGAAGTTCACCAGGAATCCGTTGACTTCCACAGCCTTCCCCGATTTCCGGCGCTTCCGGGCTGTCGCAGCCCTTGTCTCCTTCTACCATTAGGAGCTTCATCGAACGTCCTTCAGGTAAAAACTTCTCTTATTGACACCATGTACTCCGGATTTTCTTATCCGAAACACTTCTTTATACTTCATTTCTATTTTGTTACTTTACTAGGGGTTGCGCTGAGTGGGTGATTTAAAGAGAAAATATTAAGGAAGTAGCAAATTTATCTATTTCAAACTCGAACCATCTACGATATACGTCTCTATCAATAACTCAATAGGACACATCTAACGGTTCATTAGTATTAAATTGATATGTAATCTGTAAGTAAAATCCCCAACTCATGCCGTAGTAATGAAATTCTATCCCTAAATATGTGATTTATAATTATTTTCTCACAATTTTTCATTCTCACCCAATACCATTTTTGATCAAGTTGTAATGATTTAATGAATGATAATGAAATTTTAAGAAAAAAGATTAGAATGAGGTAACATCAAATTACCATAGATTTTGACATGCATGCGTTTTTACTCAAAATAACACTGAGAATGCATAAATATTATCTCAATTTATGATCGCTTACCAAACGAGTTGTGTGTTTTTTATCTGTGCTACAAAGTGTTGGAAGTGTCATTTATCAGATAATGTCTAACTCCATAGTCTCGCTAATTCGTTATATAGTTTTATTCAATTTTTTAATAGGTAAGAAGAAATTCTCTAGGCTGCCCTCGCACAGAGCCCCCACCCATAGACTCATTACAAGCCATACACCCCCAACCACGGCCCCCCCCCCCTCCCCTTCTAAATCCCAAGCAAATGCTTGGGGGTAGTAATTGAAACTTAGTCTTTGCTCGACAAAATAGAAAAGCTCACTACTTGAGCCAACCCCAATTCCTATATAGTTTTGTTCAATAGGGTCTAATAATATTGCATAGTCTTTAATGATGGACAAAAGTTGAAGAATTCCATCTTGAGTATCTGAACACTTGAGTGTATATGTCAGTATAGACCTGGGCATGGGCCGGGCCGGGCCTGTTCACGGGCTCGGTCCGCAGGCTTGGGGAAATGGGGGGCCGGGCCGGGCCCGAGCCCATGAGTGGCGGGCCGTGCCGGGCCAGGCTTGAAATTTCCAAGTTCTGTCCACGGCCTGGCCCAGGCCCACAGGCCCGCGGGCCGGGCTCGTGCCTCCTGCGGGCCTGGCCCGTGTTTTATGTTGTTTTTTTGTATTTTTGACAATTTTAGGCTAAAAAACAAAGGAAAGTAGCGTTCGGCCCGCGGGCCGGCCCACGCGGGCTCGTGCCGGTGCGGGCTTGAAATAAAATTTCTTGACCGTGGCAGGCCCACGGAGCGGACAACGGGCCGGGCCGGGCCTTGAACGGGCTCGTGCTGGGCCGGGCCCAAATCGTGCCGGGCCGGGCCGGCCCGCGTGCTGGCCCGGCCCATGCCCACCTCTATGTCAGTATATGTTGACAAAACAAAATATAGGACGAAATTAGTTCAATAAGTATGTTATTAGTTTGTGCCCATACTAATGCACGAGATTTCTATAATAGTAGAAAGCTAATAAAAAAAGTATATACTAAATTTACAATTAATGATTAATAATAATGGGAATAATTATATTAAAAGGAAGTTGTTATGAAACTTAATTAATATCAAGCAATAAAAAGAAAATTATGTATATTTTTTGCCCACTTATATATATCTCATACTAATATCATCTTAAATTTCATGTATTGATTATTGGCAAAGTATTTTCTTCTTAGTAATTGTTGAGGTTATAATATTTTTATATACAACATTAGTTTGTTTGTTTTTTCTTGGGGGTTTTGAAAATGTGATTTTTTTTTTCTAGTTAATTTTGAATATAAGTTATGATTAATTTAATGAAGTTTCATATTTTATTATAGTGATTAGAAAAGGAATATAATTAAGTTCATTGTAGAATGAAAACAATTGTGTGATATTTCATTTTTTGTCTGTATCTGTCCTCGAGCCTCGAAGTATTACTTTATCTAATCATCTCACATGACTCCAAAATTTGATGACACGACACGAATTTTTTAGTAATGAGTGCGAAATTTTATTATGTGATACCAATTATTTCAAGCGTACCGCCATCATTTTTCCTCAAGCGTACCAAAAATAATAGCGTGTATACGTAGTGTGTCAGATCGCATATGGATACTAATCGAGCATCTCCGGTCCAAATATCTCTTCCTCTGTCTAATAATCTTTGGCGTGGACCGATTTAATCTAATATGACTATCTTATATGCATATAATTAATGCATGCGAAAATAGTTAATGATGTGATGAAAATTAGAGTTAGTGCGTGTCTTGAGATAACATGTTACACTATAACTTATTGTGTAACAAAATTGTTGGAACACAAGGTGACACTCAAGAAGGGCGGGGTTGAATTGATTGGCTAAAACTGATCAATTTTCGCAAAAACACTCTTATGGCACAGTGCCGTGCACTGTGTTATTCACTCGTAAATTCTCCGATTGATGTTTTTGCTTGAACGAAATTGTATTAAACAATAAAACAATGAAATCAAATAATAAGACACAGGAATTTAACGTGGTTCAAACTCACCTCTGAGATCTACGTCCACACAAACTACTCTTTTATTATTTAAATCGTAAAATACCAAACTCTTGATACAATTCGATTCCCCCACTACTAACTCTAGTAGTGCTCCCCAACACTTAACCCTAAGTGTTGCTACTCTCCTATAATATAAGAATTACAGAAAGAAAGATTCCTCAAAGACGTGCTTCTTATTCAAGCAAATAGAGGATAATTACAAACGTTGTTTAGTTTCCTAATCTGACTAGAACTCTGTGCTATACTATGTGCCTTAGGAAACTGTTTTCAGCTCTTAATATCTCCGATTTTTTCTCTCTGAAAACACACGTTATAAAACTGAGTTGCAATCCCTTATATATCTTGGTGAACTGAATAAAAATCCTTCTCCAAGATATATTATCTTTTGAACAATTTTTATTCCTAAAATAAAGGGATAAAATTCTTTTCCTATTCAAAAACCAATTTTATCTTTTATAAAAAACTGATATTCCTTTTCCTTATAGGATAAGGATTTCTCCATATCTTATATTAAATAGATCAACTCTTAAATCAGTTTTTTTTATTAAACAAACTTTATCATATTGAAAAATCAGTTTTTCTCCTTCTTATCAAAATTCTTTAAAAACGTTTCATGATTTTTACCGAAAAAAACTTTTATCTTTTATATACAAAACGTTTTATCAAAATCAGTTTTTATAAAATCCTTTTTTATTTTTAAAACTAAACTTCCTTTTTATATAGATGTATAAAATTAACATAATTATTTATTTCCTTAACTCTAAGAAAATAATAATTATCTTAATTTTATATTTCTATTCTTGGCACATAATATATCATCTAGTTCTAGCATATTACATTTTGCATATAGTAACTAAACTTGGAATTCAATACAAACTTGGACTTCAATCTTGATTCTTCACTTCTTCAAAGTCTTCATTTATTTATTCCTTTCTCAACCATCTGTCACAAACTTTCATACTATAACATATTATATTATTTTTCATCATCAAAACTTAACATGCACATGCTCAACAAATTCCCCCTTTTTGATGATGACAAACACTCAATATAATATTATTAAGTAATCACTTTTTCCCCCTCAAAATATGCACCATTAATCACATAAGGGAAAATAGCATAACATCATTCACAAGTAACATGGTAACCAAGATAACCAGTAACATGGTAACCAAGATAACCAATTATTCATTAGTCTAAGTATTATACCCATCTTCCCCCTTTTGACATTATCAAAAAGGAGAGCATCAACATGTTTAGCGAGACAAAGTGAGATATAGTCAGCAAAATAAGTTAAGTAGCTCAAGCAATAAATACTAAGGATGCTGGTGCTATGTCATAATCCAACTCACAATCCGAAGTCATTAAGCAAAAATATAACCCAACTCACAATCCGAATTTATGAAGCAAGAAATAATCATGAAGGATCATGGTTGATGGCTAAGAATGTAAGATGAATATAGGTAACGCAAGCTTGAAGATTTGAAATGGCAATTGGCTCAACAAGTGCTTTAACCTTTTTTCATATTTTCAACTTCCGCAAATAAACATCATAAGACTTTCTTCACTGTGGCACTGTGTGTGGCACTGTGCCACTGAACAATCTATTCCCTTTCAAATATAACTAATCTTCGGATATACTAGAATCCAAAATGATGATCTTCAAAACTTTGACAATGTTCTTCACATTTGAATTGAACTCTAGGACTTATCTAAAATAAATGTCTTAGTCTCCTTTTCTTTTCTTTTCTTTTTCTCTTTTTTCAATTTTTTTTTTTTTTTTTTTTTTTTTGAAGGAGAAGCAGACCATACAATATTACTAGAGTCAACCAATAAGAGATCAAAGATAATAACTTAATTCGGACCTCATTGTCTTTTTGATACATCTCCTGGCACTGTGCCTTGCACAGTGTAAATCAGTACTGTTCATTCTTTCACGTATTTGAGTTTCATTCCAACCTTTTCATGTTTCCCCTTAACTGATGCGTCTTTTTCTTCCATCAAATTATCAAAATGTTCTTTCCCCATAGATTATCATGAATCAAGATTAAAAGCACTTGTTGAACTTTGGAGCAATGGGTGGGGAAAAGAAGGATAATAATAGAGAATTAAATATAAGGTGGGACATATGAAAGAAAGAAATAATGAGGCACAAATGTCAAACTCATGAATAGAAAATCAGAATATTGGGCTAAAGATCAAGCTTGCTATAGGAGAAAGTATATGCATTTCATAGCTCAAAAATTCAGCAACTTAGGATCATATAGCTTGTTAGTTCGGCAACTTAGGATCATGACATTAGGACAGCATCATTAGACCATTACGAGTCCTTCTTTATATCAAGTAGACCTTTACTCACTAAGCTTCACAAAAACAGGTATCAACACTCTAATTAACATATTTAAAGGAGGACAACAGACATAATACTCAACTAATTTCCTGAAATTAATCCCAAAGCCACAAATTATCTTGTAAAACATTCATGCATGAAATTCAACAGAATTACCTTGATCACACAATTGGGATATGCTTAACAAATTTTTTTTTTTTTAAACCACTTACCAACATCACGTTCTCTATGGAGTGTGTTAGGGATTTGCCGACGTTTATCAATACCAAATATTTCTCCCTTTTTGTTGTCGCCAAATGTAACACACCCTCCATGGTAGGCTACTAGTGAGAGGAATTGAGATTTATCACTAGTCATATGTCTTAAGCAGCCATTGTCGAGATACCATAGGCTGCGTCCTCTCACGTTTGCCTGCAAAAAGATCACTTGTTAATTTTAGGAACCCAAATTTGCTTGGGTCCCTTTTTCTTTCGTTGAGCCTCTAATAGATCTTTTCTAACCCATATTTGATTTACATACTTAACATTTTTGGTAACACTCTTTTTCTTGATATTGCAGTTATCCATAAGGTGTCCATTCTTTCCACAGAAGTTGCAAATCAAATACTCAGGTAAATCAACATATTTTCGTTTACAAGAGTCTCTTTCAAAATTTCTGGCACTGTGCCTTACACTGTGCCTCTGGTCTGTATATCCTAAATCAATTCTGTTTCGATTGCTAGTTGTACTGGAAATATAGTTTCGGGCATTTTGACCATCTAACCATTTTTCATACATTTTTCGAGCAATAGTCAATTGTGATTCTAAGAATTCAACAGAAGTGTTTAGATCGCTATTTCTTTTTCTTGAAATTTCCAAATGTCTTTTAGCTTTATCAAGTTCGTCACTTAACTTAGCATCATGAGGCAGCATAAGTGGAACAATTTTGGATCTTTGTCTAGACTCTTTCACTTTAATTAACTCAAGTTTTAAAGATCCAATTTGTTTTTCAAGATTCGAATTTTTCTCTTCTAGCTCAGTGTACGGCACAGTGTTATCAACGACTTCTTTTGTGAGACACTTTTCGCACCTTAAGGCACTTAACTCAACATTTATTTCTTCGACAGTTTTTTCCAGTTCATCATTCTTTTTCATCAGTTCTTTACAGTCCTTTAATAAATCCTTATATTCCAATTCCAACCCAATCTTTTTCTTAGTTAAATTTTTTACTTCCTTTTTCATAATTGAAAAATCATCATTCATCTCTTGAAAATCATCAATGATATTTCCAAGCAAAGTAACAAGTTGGTTTTTTGAAAGACGATGTATTGAAGGTTTTAGAGAAAGAAGACTTACCTCACTGTCTTCAGTTTCATCTTGGGAGTTTGAACTTTTCGCCATTAGACACAAGTGAGAGTCGTCCTGGCACTGTGCCCTTCTCTGTAATGTCTGTACAGCATTCAGACATAATTTTTCTTCATGGCACTGTGCCTCTGACTGTTTCTCATCAGAATCCGTATCTCCCCAAACGGCAGCTATCATTGCTCTCTTGAATTCTTTCTTGGATTGCTCCCGTTTTTCCTTGGGCTTTTCATCATCCCATAGGGGACATTCTTTAATCTTGTGATTTAACTTTCCACACTTGAAACAACCCGAATTAGTAGCACTTTTCTTAAAGTTAGAAGTAGTGCTCTTACGTTTGAAATTTTCATCTTTTCTAGGATTGTTATTTTTGTTCTTTTTGAGAAATTTTTTAAATCTCTTAGTAAGAGAATCAATATCATCATCACTATCACTATTTTCAATTTCCAATTCAGTTCTCAAGGCTATACCTTTACTTTTTGGTTCATTAGTCTTAGAATCTAAGACAAGTTCATGAGTCATTAATGATCCAATAAGTTGTTCTAGTGAAAGTTTAGTCAAATCTTTAGCTTCTTGAATATCGGTTATTTTTGGGAGCCATCGATTTGTTAAACTTCTTAACACCTTTCTCACTAAATCTTCAGAAGTATATGTTTTGCCTAGAGAACGTAATTCATTAGTGATTAGTGTAAATCTAGTGAACATCTTTGTAATAGATTCGTCATTATTCATAGTAAACAATTCATATTGTTGGACTAGCAAATCTATTCTAGATTGTTTTACCTCATTCGTACCTTCATGGGCCAACTCCAGCGTGTCCCATATTTCTTTTGCTGTAGTGCAAGCGGAAATCCTTGAATATTCATCAGGCCCAATTCCATATTGGAGAATACTCATTGCTTTGTAGTTCTTTTCGGCTTTTGCATAGTCGACCGAATCGTAGTCATCTTCATCCTTGTCGACCATCTTTCCTTCAGCGTTTTTTCCTTGGATAAGGATTGGTCCTTTTCTAATGACTTTCCAACATTCATAATCCGATCCTTGGATGTAGATTCTCATCCTAGCTTTCCACCATCCGTAGTCTTTTCCGTTGAAAATCGGGCACTTGGTGTGTCTATCACGAGAGTCATCTTGCATATTCATGACTTCTATTCTCTAGGGATGAGCCTTTCGAGAATAGCCTGCTCTGATACCACTTGTTGGAACACAAGGTGACACTCAAGAAGGCGGGGTTGAATTGATTGGCTAAAACTGATCGATTTTCGCAAAAACACTCTTATGGCACAGTGCCGTGCACTATGTTATTCACTCGTAAATTCTCCAATTGATGTTTTTTCTTGAACGAAATTGTATCAAACAATAAAACAATGAAATCAAATAATAAGACACAGGAATTTAACGTGGTTCAAACTCACCTCTGAGATCTACGTCCACACAAACTACTCTTTTATTATTTAAATCGTAAAATACCAAACTCTTGATACAATTTGATTCCCCCACTACTAACTCTAGTAGTGCTCCCCAACACTTAACCCTAAGTGTTGCTACTCTCCTATAATATAAGAATTACAGAAAGAAAGATTCCTCAAAGACGTGCTTCTTATTCAAGCAAATAGAGGATAATTACAAACGTTGTTTAGTTTCCTAATCTGACTAGAACTCTGTGCTATACTCTGTGCCTTAGGAAACTGTTTTCAGCTCTTAATATCTCCGATTTTTTCTCTCTGAAAACACACGTTATAAAACTGAGTTGCAATCCCTTATATATCTTGGTGAACTGAATAAAAATCCTTCTCCAAGATATATTATCTTTTGAACAATTTTTATTCCTAAAATAAAGGGATAAAATTCTTTTCCTATTCAAAAACCAATTTTATCTTTTATAAAAACCTGATATTCCTTTTCCTTATAGGATAAGGATTTCTCCATATCTTATATTAAATAGATCAACTCTTAAATCAGTTTTTTTTATTAAACAAACTTTATCATATTGAAAAATCAGTTTTTCTCCTTCTTATCAAAATTCTTTAAAAACGTTTCATGATTTTTACCGAAAAAAACTTTTATCTTTTATATACAAAACGTTTTATCAAAATCAGTTTTTATAAAATCCTTTTTTTATTTTTAAAACTAAACTTCCTTTTTATATAGATGTATAAAATTAACATAATTATTTATTTCCTTAACTCTAAGAAAATAATAATTATCCTAATTTTATATTTCTATTCTTGGCACATAATATATCATCTAGTTCTAGCATATTACATTTTGCATATAGTAACTAAACTTGGAATTCAATACAAACTTGGACTTCAATCTTGATTCTTCACTTCTTCAAAGTCTTCATTTATTTATTCCTTTCTCAACCATCTGTCACAAACTTTCATACTATAACATATTATATTATTTTTCATCATCAAAACTTAACATGCACATGCACAACAAAAATCTTACATGTACATAATAATACAGACTCTAAAAAAAATGACATGAATACACAAATAATGACATGAATCTGATGTCATATTGTCTTTTGTTTCGTGTCATTTCTGTTCTATTTTGATGTCATTTATATATCTATTTATTTGATGTCATTTTTGAAAACTCTATCATGTCATTATTAGTATGTTTCATATCATTTTGAAACTTCAATAATCAACCAATTACCATCATGATCTTAAGACATAACTCCCATTTAAACTAATACTATGTCCAATGCCAATATAATCAAGATCACATAACTACTTCTACTACCACATACAACACTACTCAAATCATCAAGATTTTTTTTTTTAAATCGGGAAAATTTGCATTAATTAAAACATTTCATACAAACTAGGACTAAACAACAAAACATAATAATACTAAAATGAGCTTTATTTGCTCTTACGAGCCAAACTAAGTTAAAACAAGTAACACTATTGAGGTTCTGCTGGATATAGAGGATTGTGTTGTCCGGTAATTGAATCATAACTCTGCTAGATGTGATTGACAAAGGCTGGACCGCAACGAGAACTGAGGATCCAGTGTAGTTCTTGAATAAAGGCAATCTGCAATAAAGGGATATATCTTACCTGTTGGAAGTGGTGGGATGAGTGAATTTCGTTCACAATTTGGATAAGAAACAACCAAGGGCGAGATGTGTATTCTCTCACCACATGAGCAATCCCAACAACCTTTTGTCACTTGGAATTCTTGGCTCATGATTTTTCGAAGAGTCACATTCCTTGGTGACTCATTACTCTCCAAAGAGAGTATTTCAAGATTTTTATTTTGTTATGAGAACCATATTTGAGTGGATATGCTGTAAACCACCAGGTTCAACTAGGGAGCATGCCATGTTTAGATTTGATTTTTCAAAGACAAAGGTCTTCTAGACCAATGCCAATCTAAAAAGAGAACTAAGTACTACTAGTTCCCCAATACACCTCCGATTGAAGCAATCGGAGAACAAACGTCCAAACCATGAAAAACTTTCCTCTCCTCGGCCACGCTCACATTCTTTGGATAAGGGGGTCCCCACTTTCAACTTCCATTTTTCTGAATCTTAAGTAAAGACCATGTTGATCTTTCACATTAGACCCCTTATCCCTATTCACCTTCAATTTTGAGAATTCATGAAGCTCAAAATTAAGGTAGCCTACCCTAGTATCTTTGAAAGATCAACGCCTAGAGTTTGAGGCGGGAAATCAACCATGCCCAATAGAAAAGGTTTCAGCCTTCAGATACAACTTTTCCTTCATCAAAGACTCCAGGAAACCTACATATTCTACGTTTGCAGAATTGAACCCCTTAGCCAAGTGACAATCATCTTTATTTTGATTGTCATAACCAACCACAAATCACAAGTTCACCAACGCGAAATGAACCACTTCCTCTAATTATTTGCAGAATAACCACGCATATTAAGAAGGGAAATAACCTACTCATATCGAAAACGACGTTTACTAAGAAACTATAAACAAAGAAGTGAAGTACAACCTTAATACCCTTCAGATATGATTTGATTCTGTTTGGGCGAGACTTATTCCCTTGCTTGTGGTGTCACCGCTGCTACACCTCCGGCGAAGAAGATGTCTGACGTGACCACCCGACCTGTGTCTACAGGGCCTACTTGACGGCGCCGCTTGATCTGACCGACCCGCCACCAGCTACCAACAAGGAACACAACAGAACTTTCACCGACGAACTCGAACGACAAGGATCTACACCTAGGAACCGACGCACGAGAAAACACAATCCCGAGCACTAGACTCACAGGGGAGAGGGAAGGGGAGACACGGGGGACCAATACACTAAACTAACAAGGGGAGTGGGGAAGGGGAAAAAGGACTCCTAAAACTAAAGGACGGAAGGGGGAGCTGGCTAGCTCCCCGGCGACCAGGTGAGTGGCGCATGCTCAGGCTGGCCACCAGCGAGCCTGCTCTGGGCGGCGCGGGGTATTTAGGTTTTGTAGGTCTTAGGGTTTTTAGAGAGATTTTATATGCTTTAATAACAATGATGGAGACTAAATCATCAGGATCTTAAGACAAGCATCACCATCTTAACAAATATACTTTTGCATTACCACAACTAAATTATAGCTCATAATTTAGGGGTGTGCACCGGTCTAGGACCGAACCGGAATCTGGGATATTTTTGGACCAGGACCGGAAATTTTCCGGTCCGGTCGGGTTTTGGAACTGTTGGACTGGAATCTTTATTTAAAAAAAAATTATTTGATTTAAAGATGTTTAAAAATTCGATACATTAACATTTAATAATTTTAATAACAATAATCCAAAAGATAATAAATAATAGGTTTCTAACTTTTAAAGTTTTTTTTTACATATACATGTTTTTTTACTTAAAAACACAGAAATTCCGGCCCACCGGTCTGGACCGCAATTTTCCGAGTTTGGACCGGACCGGATAGGAAACCCGAAATCATATTTTCTGTGGACCAAGGACCGGACCGGAATCTTCGGTCCGGTCTGGTACGATCCAGATTCCGATCCAACTCTGTCTTTGCATAGCCCTAACTTGTATAGTCCAAAAATTAAAAGATTGCGAAATTTGATTTTGGAATTTCGTCCAACACCTGATATGCACAACTAGCATAACCATCAACCACCCAAAACTCTTACCTTTTCTAAACTACAAATCACACACTAATAATAAAAGATAAATAAAACATTAATTAAAACAGTCCCAAAATCCAAATGACATGAAATTCTTATATAGATGTGGGACTTAGGAGTCCATTGATGATGACTGATCTCTATTATATAAGGGAAGGGGGGAGCTATGGTGTCTCCCTATAAATTTACTTAATTGCTCATTAGTAAATCAACTACTACTACAAAAAAGGGGGGAAAACAAAGTCAAACACAAATATAGCATTAAAAAATTAACTTAAATGTATCAAGTTATAATTCAGCCACC
Source organism: Beta lomatogona (assembly GCA_947646795.1). Taxonomy (NCBI): domain Eukaryota; kingdom Viridiplantae; phylum Streptophyta; class Magnoliopsida; order Caryophyllales; family Amaranthaceae; genus Beta; species Beta lomatogona. The sequence continues at coordinate 60,831 of CANSNZ010001172.1, forward strand.
AAATAAAGAAACATTGACTATAAGATTTAATGCATTATGCTGAAAAAAGTAAAAGAAAATATTACATCAATCAATTCACAAACACAATCAAGTATCACATTAAAACGAGAAATTCAATCAATTAACAACGTGAAATGAATTATTTAGCTCAAAAGACTATGTTGATACAGCATATGAAATCTTACATAAATTCACTTAATATTCTTTTATCCTTCATCAAGTTTAATTTTAAAAATGCAAAAGAAAGAATAAGTAAATAAATTAATAAAAGAAGGGTTAATTGATAGAGGCGTAACCTACGAAATTTAGCCAAAACAATATCTAATGTTCAAATATTTCCCCTGTTTATGCCCAAAAAGGCTAGAATTTATATTTGAAAAAACAAAAAAAATTAGTCACGCATCGCGTGCATAATTTGCTAGTACTATATAAATAAACAGAGAATCAGATGAAACATGGGACAATTACCCTTCCTACTTGCCGACGAAGACTTTTCCTATTTCGAAACTACACTATTCCATCTCTTACAGGCCTTTGTGTGCCAAAGATGAGGTGGAGGCGGCGCAGCTGGCTAAGCGGGCGGGACAGTGAGTGGTAGAGAGAAGGAGCGAGGGTACAAGGGGGAAGGAGTGGTAATTTCTGGGTTGTTAAAGGTAATAAGTTGAGTTTAGTCGTTAATGATGGGGAAGGAAGTTAGAGATGGTGTAGTAATTTGTTGAATTATTTGTTTTTTTTAGAATTTTTTCCCTAAAAATCTTGCTCCTAGCGCAGGCCAGCTGCGCGCCACGCAAGACCAGTGCGCTGGACGCAGCATGCTTGCGTGGCGTGCTTTTTCTCCTTTTCGCTTAGTGGTTCTGATCTGTACTGAACCGCTACTCTGAGTAGCGGTTTATATGCGTGCCTTATAACACAATATAACCGCTATTTGAAGTAGTAGTCAACTTCACATTAGTGGTATTAACCGTTAGTTGGAGTAGCGGTTTTATTAGAAAAACCAAAATTCTGGCGTGCTATCCTACGTGGATGGTATCCATGGAATTAATTTCAAGTTGAGCGCATAGGAGGAATTAATACTCCATTTGACATTATTCATGGAAAAAATTCTTTTTTTTTTAAGTTGAGTTTTGTGCTTTTTATAAGGGTATTTATGTAACTTAGAGTGGTTTCCCTCAAAAATTAAATATAATTTAGAGTGGTTACAAAGTCCTCCCTTCTTTGCTTATATAATACTATATACAAATGCACGCAATGCGTGCTTCAAGTTATAAAAAGATGTACAATAGTCATAGTATATGAACATCAAATTGTAGAATATTTTTTATAAAATAAAGGACATTTAAGGTATTTCAAGTGAACACTAAATTTCTCAATATTGCCTTAAATTAATAGAGATTGTGCATTGATGTACAAAAAACATAATTGCTAGAAATGTCATTTGATATCTAAAAAATGACATTTTTTAATAATTTTGGCCCGGGTGATGTCGCGGGTCAGTTACAATTATCAAAATATTATTATTCATAAATCTCATACTTGATTTTATTAGCTTTTCATAATATTCTATCTAGTGCAAAATCGAAAAATGGACGTTATGACATGATAAATTGTTTTCAAAAAAACTTCTTTAAGGAATTGGGATAAAAATAACAATTTCAATGGAATTCGGGTAAGAGAATGTTATTACTTAATAAAAGGGTTAAAGATAAAAAGGCTTTCCTATGTCTTTATAATTACATATAATTATAAGACTTTATTATGTTTTACTTTGAAACATTAAGCATTGAAATTGTAGTGGATTAGTGGTTAAACACTTAAATTTCATTTCAAAGGTCATGTGTTCAAATCCTTGTAACTACATGTTGTTAATATTTTTAAATGAGATTATAGGAACGCCTTTTAATATATTTGTATAGATATCACTAAACTAAATGGACGTGATCAAATTTGTTTCACCTTACGTTTACACCTGATTGGAAAAATATTTTTCTAAGGTGAAGAGAACGGACCCTTAGTAAGTCATTTACAGTTCTCATTTCATATATTCTATTTTATGTTACCATTCAAAAGCTTTTTATTAGGTTTTTTGTTTTTCCCTACAAAACACCCTTTTTATTCGGTCTTATCAATGATAAATCATTGTTGTAATACTATGATAATAATTTTTTTAAAATATGAATAATTTATAACAAAGGAATGACAAGGAAAACTTTACAAGAAGAAAAAAAAGGGTAAAAGAAAGGAGATAATTGAAATAGAGAGGGCGTACCATATGGTAGGTACATCCCGGACTGTTGTAGAAGTTACCATTACAATGATAATGCCCTGCAAAACAACAAAATCATTATATATTTTTCTCATCAAATACCATAAATTTTTATCTATCAAGCCTTGCTTGGTGACTTGAAGGTCCCAAGTTCAATTCCTACTACTAGTGCTTGTGAGGAGTTTATCTTCCTTGCTTCCCCTTCTTACATGGGTTTACACTAGATTGGGGATCACCTGACGATAGCGCTAGACTAGGGGTGTAAATGATGCGAATCGAGCTCGAGTTTGGCTGAACTCGACTCGAACTCGAAGTCAAGCTCGACTAGACTCGAAAACTTGCGAGCTTGCAAAAATCAAACTCGACACGAACTCGAAATCCCAAACTCGAGCTCGAACTCGAGCTCGAATCAAGCTCGAACTCGAATCAAGCTCGAACTCGAAACTCAAACTCGAATCAAGCTCGAATCAAGCTTGAACCCGAAGCTCGAACTCAAATCATGGCTCAACTCAAGCTTGAGTCAATCCATGTACCTTAAGTTAGGTACTTGGAGTAGCCTTTTATAAAGAAAAAAAAAGTTGGGTGTTTCATTGTCCAACCAATGTGGGACTTTATGAAACAAACTTTCATAGAAAAAAATGGTTTTCAACCAAAAAGTTTTTGTTCCATTTATAAAGAAAACAAACTTAAACTTTTGTTTCTCAACCAATGTGGGACACTTTAAGTCAAACAATAAGTATTTTTAGAGTAGTAACATTTTATAGGAAAAAGAAGGCTATTGTATATACTATAAACCAATGTGGGATATTTAATAGTTTACATAAAAGATCATTTTTAATAATTTTCCAGTTTGTTCATGAGATTTTGAGTCGAGCCAAGGCTAAGGCTCGTTAAAATTTGTGCTCGACTTGTTAACCATAACCTAAAGACAAACTATAATTAATGTCTACTATGAAAACATTTTCTATGGAAGTGTTTATTCATTACAAGGATTAAGTTCTTTGAAAAAGTTTGAGAATTATTTATTGAAATTGCAAGTATTACATATAATTTTTATTCGAGTTTTGCGCGAGCTTTTCGAGTCGAGTAGTTAGTAGCTCAAGGTCGATTCGTTGGTCATCGAGTCGAGCTCGAGTTCGAGTCGAGCCTACTCGAGTCGAGCTTTGACCGAGTTTTGACCGAGTCGATCTCGAGTAGCTCGCGAGTTGTCTTGTTTCATTTGCAACCCTACGCTAAACTACTATATCACCTATTAATAAATAAGTTGGGGCTTGTGTGTGATCATACTCTCTTCCGATGTTGGCTTGTGTGTGCTGTGTACAGGTGCGACATATTTATCACATTTCTCATCAGTACTCTTGGAGGCAGAAACACCAACATTACGCGCCTAGGCCCATGGAAGCTGCCTTCCTGTCTGGCTTCGCATCAGTACTTGACGTCTTGTTCAGTAGAGTGACGGATGTCTTTCTCACCGAGATCAAGAAATTCAAAATTGTTGCCGAGGCTGTGGAAAAGCTGGAAACTTCTGTCACGGAAGCACAGATGCTGCTCCTTGTGGTGGATACATCCCATTTTCAGGGCGTAGTAGGACATGTCATGAAAAAACGGGTTGACACCTTGACAACGCTATGCTATGATGCTGATGATGTAATGGATGAAATAGCACTTCTGATGATGAAGTACAACTCAGGTTCTGGCAAGAAAATATGGCGGATCCGTGATGCCTTCTTGCAATCTCTTAAAACCTGGACAATACCGCATGGGATCAGCAAGCTACAAGGCAAGTTTGATAGTATTTTGGAGCAATTGGGGGCTCTAATTAGTCTAACAGAAAGGACGAGTAATAGGTTCCCCGACCTGGCTTCAGAAACGCTTTCAGATAGGGAGGGCAGTAATTTCAATCCAGTACCTTTAGTTGATAGAGACGATGACGTCCAGGAGATCATTCAGAAGTTAACTTCAGACCACTCCAACAAAGGAGTTACCATTGTAGGTATGGTTGGACTTGGAAAGACGACGCTTGCTCAAACTATTTTCTGCCACAGAAGGATTGCGGAAGAGTTTCCTGTTCGATTATGGTTACCTATATCAAAAGGCTGCTTTAACAATAAAGACGTGGTTGATAGGTTGTCTAAAAAGCGCGCTTTATACAAAGATGTCAATGCCAAACCCAGAGCAGAACAGCCATCTGAAAACAATGTGGCCCTCGAACAACATCAGCAGAACCTGCTGGTTGTCTTCGACAATTTGTTGGAGGCAAAGTACTTTGACTGGGATGATTTCTTCAATGACAAATTATTTAACCAGGTTGGTAAAGTAAAAATTCTCATCACTACTCTTAATCCAAGGATTTCAGAGGTCTTTGGCACCTGTGCATATTACCTGAAATCCTTATCCGATGAAAGCTGCGAAAAATTGATCGTGAAGAAAGCATGCTCGCATAACCAGGATTTATCTGAGGATGGACTTTTACATGTTGCTGGTGAACTAGCAAGCAAATGTGCAGGTTTGCCTTTGGTTGCCAGAATCATAGGTCTTGTCCTAGCTAAATGTGATGTAAAAGACTGGAGCACCTTCGTAGATGAAGACTTATGGCAGTGGCCGGTGTTTGAAGAAGAAATTTTTCCAGTGTTAAGCTCGAGCTACAATCATATGCAACCACATATGAAGAAGTGTTTTGCTTACTTTTCTCTCTTTCCTCAAAATTGTTGCTTTAACACGGATGATTTGGTCCAGCTTTGGGTAGGGGAAGGGTTCATTCAGCAACGGAATGACTCATCAAGGTTGGAGCGAATTGGCAAAGGTTGCATAGATGTTCTTCTAGGGAGGTCAATTCTTCAATTTTCTCGATGATGCCCGTACTGGAAGGCCAAGTTATCGGTTGCATAAGTTCAGTCAAAATTTTGCTCAATTAGTTGCTTCAAAGGCATACCTGCGGCTTGAAGAAGGTGTGTCTACCTTATCTTCCATAGATAAAGATATTCGACATCTGTCTTTGTTGTGCGAAAATATTCCTCTCTCAATATGGACAGAATTGGGGACATATAAACGCTTACGGACGATTCTTTCACTACATGCCGATAACAAAATTGTCAAAATGCCGAAAATCCTCGCCATCTTTTCAAGTCACTAACACGGCTTCGAGTATTAGCCTTGAGTGGAACCGATATTGCTGAGGTTCCGGATTCCATATATAGGTTGGAGCACCTACGGTACCTTGATGTCTCGAAACTTTGCTCTAAATAATTTACCCGACAAGCTTTCTACAGTTTCTACCTTAAAATTTCTAAAGCTTAAAAACACTCCACTTTCCCATTTGCCAAAAGATTTTCAAAACTTGACTAGTTTATTGTTTGTTGATTGGGACATAAGTGACCTAAAGCACTTAGGTCTACCATCACACATTGGAAAGCTTTCTAGCCTTCAAACGCTTCCTTTGTTTCTGACTGGTGACAAAGATGGGTATTCTATTGCAGAGCTGCAGAATATGAATCATCTTCACGGCTCCATGTGCATAATGAATCTTGAAAATGTCAAGAATGGGGAAGAGGCCGAAGCCGCTATGTTACACAAGAAGACATCACTCAAGAGCATAGAGCTACAATGGAATACATCTACAAACAATTATGTTGCTAGAGATGTGCTCACAGGACTAAGACCTCCTTCATACTTAAAGGAGTTAAAAATTACAGACTACGGTTCTGATATTTTCCCCTGAATGGATATCCCAACAGCTCCCTATGCTTGAGAAGATACACTTGCAGAGATGTCATTCTTGTACCGTCTTGCCAGCATTGGGGCAACTCCAAGCTCTCCAGACTCTCATCATTCAAGATATGAGCAGCATTATAATTGTTGGCAGCAGCTTTATGGATGGTACAGGTGGATTTTTTCCATCATTGAAAAAATTGGAGTTCAATGATATGTCTAAACTTCAATACTGGATAAGATTGGAAGCAAAGGCCATGCCACGACTTCGAGTTCTAAAATTTGTTAATTGTCCAGTGATGAACACTCTTCCTTGTTCTCTTGAAAGTCTTACTTCGCTAGTAGATCTGCAAATCAAACGGTGCAACGAATTGGTGACATTTCCAGATGTACCAACCTCACTCAAGTCCCTCATAATAAGCGAGAGTTGTAAGTTTGAAGCTCAACATTTTCAAACTGGAGGCAGGGAATGGAGAAAGGTGAAACATATTCCATATATAGAGATCAATGACATACAGATTCAGAGCTCTCGTGTTTCAACGTCTTCCTGCATCAACTGATCGTCACCATGGAAACATTGTTTATCAAATGCATTTTAGCCATTTACATCACCCATATGTAACAATTTTAGTGTATCATCAAAATTAATGCATTAGCTATTTAGCTTTGATGATTACCAACTTTTTTCATTGTATTCAAATTGAGCATAACTATCTTTTACCTCGTGCAATGCATGGGAGGTTTTTGTGAGTGCAATATGTATGACTCATGGAATTTGGACCAAATTTCTTTTCTTTTTCCCGACTAACCTCAAAAGAATTCCAAAATCGCCCCAACTCATTCTCCACAAAAACGAACTTAGCTTCTTGTAATGCTGAAACCTAAGTCCATCGTTTAATAGAAGAAAACTCCTCGGGGTATACATGTACGGTGTACCAAAAAAATAGGAAAAGAAACTCATTCTCAAATTTCATCTGTTTTTCAAACAACATAAATAATTTCCTAGTTACATTCTTCTGATTTTTCTACCAATTGCAGTCAATAAAATTTCGATTACGATCTGTTGGTCTTCCCTAGACGACCCTTCTAGTTACATCCATTTCATAATTATAGGTTATCTAAACATCATGATGCAATTATACAACATAATAATCAATTAACTGGGCTTATGAAAGTTATCTATTGTTATTTTCTTAATATTTCAATTTAAATAGGTTAATTGGGTCAACACAACTACCCCAATCAATTAAATGAGCGGTGTTAATATGATGGATTTCCATCCGATCAACATCTATCAAACTAGATATGACACCACACGACTTTAATTCACACCACACAGCCCATATATCGAGATTCCAAAAGTACCATCGATATAAAGTCCTCATATAGTCTCAAACTAACTTTTAAGAATTCAATGTCAGTACTTATCAAAAATTAAACTAGATTTTACAATTACAACCATTTTTAGAATTTTAGCTTATTACGTCCTCTAGTAAATAGTAATTGACATTTTTCTAACTTTTGGATACAACTTTCAAAGCTTGATTTATCTCGACCTCGAGCTAAGCTGAAGCTCGAGTAATGTGTTAACAAAACAAGCAGCCGACATGCGAAGCAATAGAACTATAAACATATTTACCCAAGTCTATAATCCTATAAGACCAATAATCGCATGAATTTCAAACGAAGATGAGCTCAATCTATCATAAACTAAAAATTAACAAATCTAAAACCAACCACAGAAATTAGGCTGATCCTTTTACGGTTTTACATTACAGGTTACAAATTTTTATAGAACAATTCCAAAAATATTTTGTTGATTGCCGGATTATGCCCCAATAGATACGGGACATCATCCTAAGGATGAAGACCCATTAATTAGAGGAATCTATTATTTAGTCAGTCAGAGCAAATGAAGCCTCAAAAGTCCCCAAGCTTGAGCCCTCTACATGACTACATAGAGAGCTGCATTGAGAAACTTTCTAAATCAGGCTATTTGGAGAATCGTTCTCCACCGAAAATCTGACGGGCTGTTTGATAAATCTACTTGATGTGAGCCCCACACTAATTCCTCCTCTCAGTTTGTTGGAGAACAGGTTCTCCTTCTAGCCTTTTTCGAGCTATACCAGTGTTCATTTGTCAACTTCTTCATCATCACTTTCTGTGAAACCATCATATATAGGAAGTATCAACATCAATATCATCAGCATCAGATTCTGATTCATTAGCATCTGGTTGCGATGCTACTGGAGCTTTATTAAATGCATTCCAATCAGGTGGAAAGGTCTTCTGCAATGCTTCTGTAAGTTCCCCGCCTGTCCTCTCAATATTACGCAAGCACATAGACCAATGAACTGCAGTACCCATATCAACAGTTATGCTAGATTCTATCATCTCTCTAGAAATGTTCAAAATTCCTGAACATATGTACTCTTCTGGTACGGTTGCTCATGACAATTATGATGTCATTAGGCAATGATACACAGCTTCATCCGGCTTCAAACCAGATGTGTAAGTATGTATATCAGGTTGCACACCATCTCTCATTTGCAACGAACATTCAGAATCTCCCTCTGTGGCTCAAGATTTTATCGAATACAATAGCTCTGTCCTAGAGGCCTTGAGATTAAACAGGGTCCATGCAACCCTACATAGTGAAACCTCCTTAAAGAGTGGTATAGATAAGCTTAAAATGCTACTTCAGGGATATAACTGGAATGACCTTAAAAATTTCTTGAAGCATGGAGACAATAACAAAAATGAGAAAATTTTGCCAAAGGGGATAGACGTTAATAGTTTCCCCTATGTGTGTAATTTCGTATGGGGGCTGAGATCCAGACACCGCGGGTAGTCATTGCCCTTTCAGAATCCCCATCCCCTGACCCTTGGTCCCCAAGTTCCAATCATAATTCCAGAATTTACCAGTGTCCCACCCCGCACTCCCCTTTCAAAACGGGTTACTCCTGTCCTTAGAAGATGGGCAAAATGGGGGATGAATTAGAGCAAAAAAAGGTGTTCAAGAAAAGTTGTAAGATTCAGGGAAAAAGACTTCAGTGGAAATCAAGACGCTGTGAATTGTTGAGCAATCACTACAACAAACATTTTCTTTATCATGATACCATAACGGAGAGCATCAACCAGCCACTATTGCGATAAATTCATATTATAGTCGCATAGAACTACAAATCCTTTCACACATTCCGATCAAGAATCTTGCGAGGTATATTCTCCCGGAAATTAAAGCATGGGGGAACGCAACTCTAACCCCCTCCCCCAATCCCCCCACCCCCACAAAAAAGGGATAAAAAATTATGCCAGACAATCATCAGATACACGAGAGATTTTGAAATATGATAATGAAAGACAATGATTGTCAAAAAATAAGAATAGACCGAGAGCAACTTAGACAACTAAATGAACTCAATATTGGTACAATTACAAAACCGCAAGCACAAGATTATGTAAGACTATATTTCAATGCGCCATCCTCTTTCTATTTAGGTATGCTTCAAATTGTATTATTGTACCCCAATTCATGCAAAACTCTACAAAAATCTTGCTTTAACTTCTCATTAAGTTTTCTCAAGTAGGACACATTGAAAAATTGAATAATAAGTCAGCTTGGAGTCAGGGACTATCATCCGTAATGGGCCTTCAACTAAAAAAAAAGACTAGGGATCGGGAGGACCAACAACGGACAATGCCCGATGAATGAGAAAAGCAGCCATTTGCAATCATGAAGTTGGTATTATTACCTAGCGCTTCTCGATAAGGCCCGTAATTAACGCATTAAGTTGGTATACAACCATTCCTTCACATCATATCGAAAATTTCAAGGGCTCTTCTCGTTTCTCCGGCTCCCGCAAAACCATGGATGATGGGCATGAATGTCCTTGTGGTGGGTTTATACCGTTCTTTCTTCATTTGCTCAATCATGCAAAGGGCACGGTCCATGTTACCCATTCCGGAAAAAGCTCTAATTATATTATTGTAGAGTACTACATCAGGTTTCAGACCATCTCTCATAACATCCTCAAAGATAGCAAATGCATTGGCCCAATCTTTTAACCTCAAAAATCCATTGATCAACATAGAATAAGTCTTCATATTATGTCTGATACCAGAAGAATTCATCATCTCGCTAATTTCTAGGGCCTTTGAAACTTTTCCCTCTCGAAGAATAGAGTGATTTTTTCAATAAGTACCCTAAACTAAGTCGTGAGGGAAACATAACATAGTGAGAGTAATCATTGGGAATAAATACCAAGGAAAGAGTTTAAATTTAAGGGAACGTTTAAGCCAAATATTTAACAAACATCAGTTATAGAACTAAAGTTTGCAGTGTTGACAAGGATACAGAAGCCTATTGCTGATCTTGTCTTCACTATCAACAGCACACTCTTACAACAGAAGTACAGCTGCTTCTTACCCTTGCCAAACAAAGAAGATTCAGCGCAAACATCATAGAAAGACTACAAAGTCAAAGTAGTAACAGTCCTTAATGAAATTCCAAAAACCCTTTTTTTAAATCTGTTTTTCAGATATTGAAAAGTTTCCCAGGTTATAGGGGTAATTCTCTCGAAAGAGAGACATGTGTGCTGGGAATTTAGCAGGACATGTAAAAAATAATACGGAACCAAAAATTACCAGAGATTCTATCGAAATTATTTCTCTCATCATCAATTGCAGAAGAAAGAAAAGACACCACGTGAAGATTACAACGCTCACATTAAGTTGCAGGAAAAATCAAAAAAGTCAAATCAGTAGTAGATATTCACTTAGCCAACAATGAAAAGTTGAAAAGCTTCCATGCTAAAAGGCATAAGATCCAAGCACAAGAGTTTCAAACATAAAAAATAGAATTTCAGCAGAATTCTCTTTTCTTCTATTCTCAAGCTTAGAATCTTTATAACTGATAAGGATCTGTGTGGATCTGGATCCCACATCAATAAGTTTCCTGACTTTAGTATACTGACTATAGACGTTCTTAGACAGCTGGTCAACGACATATTCTCCCGAAAAAGTTTAACATATGTTCAAGTAACCAGCCCCTTCACCAAAGGAGAGAGATAGATCGTTGAAAAAAGTTTGAAGGAACAGAAATACCTTGGTGTAAACATTTATGAGACATCCATAAGTGACAACTGAAGGAACAAAGACACATTCCTGGAAAATCAAAACACGAATCACAAATTACAAATAGTTCTCTTGCTAGAGACATCCTCACAGGACTTAGACCTCCTCCGTACTTGAAGGAATTGAAGATAACAGCTTACTGTTGCGAAATTTTTCCCGATTGGATAGCCCAACCGCCTCCCTATGCTTGAGAAGATACACTTGCAGAGATGTCATAATTGTACCGTCTTGCCAGCATTTGGGCAACTCCCGGCTCTCCAGACCCTCATCATCAAGAGATGGAAAGTATAACATCTGTTGACAACAGCTTTTGCGGAGAACTTGTGGATGGTAAAGATTTCCCATCATTGACAAATTGGAGTTCAACGATATGCCTAAACTTCAAGATTGCACAGGATTGGAAGCAACTAGCATGTTGCAACTTCGTGTCTGAAATTTGTGAAATGTCCCATGACGAAAACTCTTCCTTCTCTTATAAATCTTACTTCGCTAGAAGATCTGCAAATCAAACGTTGTGACGGATTGGTGGCATTTCCAGATGTACCAACCTCACTCAAGTCCCTCATAAAAAGCGAGAGCTGTAAGTTTGAAGCTCAACAATTTCAAACTGGAGGCAGGGAACGGATAAAGGTGGAACATATTCCATATATAGAGATCAATGGCATACAGATTCAGAGCTCCGGTACTTCAACGTCTTCTTGCATCAACTGATAGTCATCATGGAAACATTGTTTACAAGGTGCATTTTAGCAAGTTAAATCAAATGTAACAATGTTAGTTTATCATCATAATTGCATTAGCTTTGATGTTTACCATTAAAGTGCAAAGTTTCATTGTATTCAGATTAAGCATAACCAAATTTTACCTCGTGCGATGCACGGGAGGTTTTTGTTCGTGTAATTAAGAATTTGTTAATGTAAAGGTTTAAGTTCTTGCATTTTTGTAATAAATTTGGAAGATGTGAGTTGAACCATCATCATTCATCAAGGATAACTGAATATAAGTTAGAATTTTGAAACACTAAAAGTCGGAAGGATTTGAAAACCTGCAAAGTTTGCACATCCTGATGAAATTAGATATTCACTGTCGATATTTTTCAAATTATATAAAAGTAGTTTATAAAGCTAGCTTCTTAATGTTTCACTTTGTACAAAGGTGGTTGCTTTTCTTTTTATAAAAACAAAACAGCTTAAGAATGATTCAAAGAAGAGCAAACAAAAATCAAAGGATATGTGAGCCCTTGAATTCCTCGTACTTATACTGAGTATTCGAAACAACTGTTTGGGAAAAGTTCCATGAGATATATAAGATCTATGATTAGGTTCACCCCCTTAATTCCAAATTCATTAATTATGGGATAACACTTTCAGTCACATGTGGGTTGTTCATGAGCTCAACAAATTTGACATCAATATAAGAAGAAAGTCATAAACAAACCTCTCCCAGGAGCAGGGGGCTTCCCTCGCTTTACAGCCATTTCTGTTCTGTGTTCTGCTGTAAATTTTAGTAAATGTCCCTGTTAAAATCAAAAGAAAAAGAATTAAATACATATTGAAGGTTTGTCAGCTAAAAGATAAAAGAAAAAAACAAATACTTAACATCATCAAGCAGTTGACCTTTATAGCATTTGGATCACACTGTTCTAATAAGAAGTATTTACTATCTTCGGGAAGCGTGCTAGTTCCTCTGGCTTGTCTGAAGTAGCAAAACTAAAATATGTGAGAGCCATCTTATAGTTGAACATTCCACAGTTTGTTATTATACAGTAAAATCTAAAAGACTACAGGCAAACCTTTGGCTCCGTATAATCTTCTGGGTGGCAACTTCCTGATCAATTAATCAAAGGAAAATAAATCACACTCCATAGAACAGTACATGAGCTTAAAAAAGACACGAAACCAGATGTCAAATGGGCATACTTGCTCATGTAAGACAGCAGCCTGAACAGCAGTCTCAATCTCATCATCTGGCCGTGCACGATAGTGCAAAGAAGCTTGGTCATCTCCAGAAGAAACTTTATCTAGTTCTACAGAGTTCTGCCCACAGTCCACTAAAGGAGTTCCCTGTACAGCTTCAACTTGTGATTTAGATGGTTCAGACATCACTGCTCCAGATTGAGCACCATTGATTTTATCCTCATGGACCTTCTCCTTATGCTCATTTGTCTGCGTGACATATTCTGAAATGCCTAAATCTTTCGCAAGCAATGGTTCGCTAGCACCAACACCACCAGTTCCTGTTCCTGAATGAGGAGGTTGATTCATGGGAGCCCCACTAAAGTTACTAATACCTGGGACCAATTGTTGCGGAGGTTGATAGGTTGGCACTGGATGGGTAAACCCATTACTTTACTGATAATTATTAGGCACTTGGGCAGGAAATTGAGGGTATGAAGAAACACTAAATTGGGGTGGCGGACCAACATGTGGGGAAAAAGCTTGGCCATGTGGTGGATGAGTTGCATATGGAGGTACATGGAATGAATGGGTTGCATGATGTTGAAAGAATTGATCATGAGGCCTTGGAACATTGCCAAAGTGCTGCGATGAATGTACAGAAGTTGAGGAAGCAAAGTTTGGTGAGGACTCCATACTAGGCGGGGGGGAGGAATCCCTTGAAAGTTGTCCATGGAGTATATAGATATATACTTTTTGATCCTTCTAAACTTACTAAATAAGAGAAATCAGTTTGCGTGATCTTCTAAATTACAGAGCAGTTGTCAACCTAATAGATTTTGCTCCAAACTAGTTACCAAAGATATTGATGGAGCTCACCTGCATGCACAAATACAACATAATCCAATTAAGAAGGCCTATGCAACCTCTAATATTATATTACAACCCTACAACGATATATTTCTAGGTTCACATGTCATCGCCAACTTCAAAGTTCTAACCTTTTACATTCTCCTCCTATCTCAGGGTAATAGAAAATAATTAAAGCTAGAAGTATATAGTGCCATGGCGAATGAGAGATGGTGGTTATGATAAGGACACCACAACAGAGAAAAGCCGAGGAAAGGAGGGGGTATTATTCTAGATGAAAAACAAGAATCTATAAACCCTATATGGAAGTGAAATATTACCCTCCCCAGTTATTCTACATGATAATTCACCTTCTACAGTAAATTTTAGGGCATGCTTGGATTAGGGGTAATGTTTTAAGGGGGTGGACGGTGATAGAAGAAAAAAATGAAGAGTAGGAAGGCAGTCGGAGTAGGTGACAGATAAGCCGGAGTATTGATGGTATAAGGAGGAGTGAATTATTGCCCTTATCTAGGATAACAGTTACCCACCTCCACCCAAGGTGACGCATTACCATCAATACGAGGGTAATAACATTTCCCCTTCCATCTCTCCCTCTTTGCATTATCTACATCATCTCTTCAATCTTTCTTCATATCCATTTCTTCATCTTATCTCCATCCGTTATCCCCTTGATCCATTACCCTCAATCCAAACACGCCCTAATTGAATTTTCTCATTCCTAAATACAGAAAATACAACATAGCTCATGCCAAGAATTACTATGAAGGTGAAAGCGACTATAGATAACCTAAGCAAAAAAAAAAAAAAAAAAAAAAAATCAGGCTCAATTGTCTCAGCAATTTGAAAATTGTGGGACATGATGCAAGACATCATATAAAGCAAGTACAGCATTAACTCCAACATAACTTCTTCATTTCATTATAATTGTCACATTACTGGGTTTCTTGAGCATATTCTATAATTTAGCCAAGAAAATGGAAAACAAAGAACAAATATAAACCAGAAAATGAAATTGATTTGCAAATTGCATAAAAGCACCAACTTGAAGATTAAGGCTAATTCAATATGACGAAATTTAGCAGTTATTTGACCTTAAATTAACATGTGAACCAATTAAAAATACATACAGATTAGAACCCAAGTAAAAACCTTAACTTTGAAAAGAGAGTTTAATTGAAAACTCGTTAAATTTCAGATTGAATGCTTTCTTAAACGGAAAATAAAGAAAAGGGCAAAAAGTACTTACGAGTTACGAAGGTGATTTTTCTGACGCCTGTGGTATCGACGCCTTCTCAGTTCTTAGTGTCGCGGGCTCGCGGGTTTGGGTTGAGCACTGTGAGTCTGTGACAGCTTCTAATGGAGGATTAGAATTCAGAATTGACGAAGCATAAGATGATAGAAGATGATTAAAGAAAAAAATAAATATGGAAAAATTTGATTTTTCCATTTTAAGAAGATATTTATGCCTTATATACAATTCTAAAATTGCATATAACATATCCCATTTTAATAATTTAATTTTTGGCCAGCTCTCTTAATTTAATTTCACCTATTAATTATTCTTTAATAATTCCTAACTAGTTTTGAGGCCGTGCGTGCCTGCTATTGTTTATTTTATTTTTTTGCAAATTTTTTTGTTAATATTGTTGATTTTATGTTCTTTGTGAAATGAGATTTTTCAACACCATGGTATTTATATAATTTCTCCATTCTTTTTCTATTGCAACAATTACCACTTTGGATAGTTTCATCTATTGGAACCATTCCACTTTTGGTAAAAAAAAAAAAAAAAACTATAGTTGACAACATCGCCTTTACTTTATGTTAATAAAACCACCATTAATTACTCAAATTGCCTCATAAAGTTACGTTTACAATATTAAGGATTTACTTATCCCCTACTCTAGTTAAACCCTCTATATACTAAACTACCCATTTTTTTATTTTCTCAAAAACCATGCTCAAACCCATTGTTGCGGTAGAAAGAGACAGGAGAAAGTATTTGTCATTATACTTTAATTTCTAGATTTGTTATTGTGATATATAAATTTTATATTTTTAATGTTCAATTGAATATTGTAGCTACGTCTATTATTAAATAGTATCCCAATAATTGGTATGTCTAACAATAGCTAACACGGTTTTAACATGAAAAATACACGAATGATACTTTAAGAACGTAGAGGGTAATAATTTAATAGATGCGGGACATAAAGAATAAAGAAAAAATATGAGCCACCACTTCAACTTTTAATATAGCCCATAAACACTAACGCATGAGAATAGAAGATGGGAAAGCCACAAAGAAGATCATAATGATGGTATCATGAATAAAGTAAATTAAATATAAAACTAATATCTATTAATAATCGAAAATACTATATAAGAGAAAAAAATATCTTCATCAATCATTACCATATCAAGAATTATCAAACTTCCCCAAACTCGAACCTTGATTTCCCAATAAGTTTCGGTAGAATTAAGTTCATTGACAAAAGAATACGATCCGAAATATAGATATATGAAAAAGAAAGACATAAATAATTATTTATACAACAAATATTCTAGGAATAAAATAATTAGTCAATTGCATAATACCTCTCGCAATATCGTTGACAAACTTTCATTTGATTCTTCATGTACGGTTGGTCTTGTAAGAGATCGCCTACTTTTAGTTTAAAAATAAAGGTACGACCCAAGCCCAATATTAAGAAGAGAACATGCCACCTTTTATAATATAGTGACTAGTTTAATCTATTTAGGGACCATTTTAATCTATTTCGTGAACAGTTTAATTTATTCAAGAATGACATTCTCTAACCCATTCAGTGACTAGTTTAATACATTTAGTGACTAATTTAATCCGTTCGATAAGACTTTCGAGTTATTTTTTGGAATTGTCTATTATAGTTCGAGGATTAAGAAAACAAAGGAATGAGAAGATAAGGGATGACTAGGATAGTGTTGGGTTAGAGGTAAATGGAATGGGCTTGTTAGAAAAATCCAGTCTTTAAAATTAGACCGCCTATTCTAATAATTTGTGCTTCATGTAATGTCATCATGGTATGCAATAGGTTCAAAACTATATGTGTGTATTTTTTATCTTTATATAACTCAATTTCTAAAAGTATGATTTTGAAAGACATAATTGCTATTGTTACATATAATACGCTATTTTTATAGTTAATTTTATATGTATTTATAATAAATAATAAATAAAACGTTATTGTTCATCTAAATAAATATATTTTCATAAGTTGTAAAACTATATTGTATATGGAACTTATTTCGAAACATATTTCGAGCATTCTCCGATGGTAAAAAAAAAATATAATTTTGCAAATTATGTAGCAAAAGTTATATTCAATTTACATAGTTGAATGATTTAGGTTGTTTATTTAAAATCAGAGTGTAATCTTCACTTATTAAAAACACCTTATATGTATTTATATCTATGTTAAACACTATTTTTTTTAAAAAAATTAAAAAGAATGACATGTCATGCTTAGGT
Source organism: Beta lomatogona (assembly GCA_947646795.1). Lineage (NCBI taxonomy): Eukaryota > Viridiplantae > Streptophyta > Magnoliopsida > Caryophyllales > Amaranthaceae > Beta > Beta lomatogona. The sequence continues at coordinate 78,217 of CANSNZ010001172.1, forward strand.
GGAGCTCTTTATAATATTCTAAGGTTGTTTTTTTAAAATCATACTCGATTTTTTCTTCATCCAAAACTCTAATATATATATGTAACTTTATCGCTATAGATTTTAATTTTTGATGTAACAACAAAATTTCCTTAATAAATTTTGTTGGAATACTAAATTGTTTTGATTCAGTTGAGTAAGGTTGGTGTTTGGATCCTCTAGGAGTTTCTAAAAGAACTCTACAATGTAGAGTTTGAGCAATATCAACCATTCGAAAAAAAAAATCTATAGCTCATATATTATCTTTCCAAAACCCCCTCTATTTTTTCTCATCAAAATCCACCCCTTATTTCCCCCCTTTCACCAATACACGCCCTTGACTTTTAAATGCATGGTTCATATACAACTCTAGCTTGTAGAATTTTATTAAAACTCTAGAGGTTCCGGGACTCGTAAGACCGAGTTTTTGAAAGATAATATGTTTATATAAACCCCCACGACTCCTCCTTATATATACTAGGAGAAATTACGGGAGTTGTTATGCCACGCATGATAATACGTAAAGCTAATCGAGATTACAGCGGAAGTCTTTTAAAATAAACTGGAAATAATTCAATACAACCGATATAAGAAAGTATGTAAATGAGTTACAAACTCGGAAACTATCCCATAATAATCCCATCTCCAAAACAAGTCAAATCTTGACCCCTATAGTCAAGTAAAGTCAAACATATAATTCAAAATAACTTAATTAAGAAAGTACTCGTGTACTATAATTCCCATCCGGATGCTTATGATTCCCATGCACATCAAGAACTTGTACCTGAAACTTCTCCTCTAAGCTCTGCTCGCCAAATGGGCCATCACAGGGTTCTTGAGGAAAAACAACAACCAAAAGAAAACAAAGAAACACATACATCGGCAACACTCGAGTACATAACACTACTACTCATGCAAATAATAATATGCAACCCTCAAACAACTTCGGCTTGCTCTTCTTATGACTCTACACGCGACAAGCACATAACCGAACTTACTATATACTTATTTTTTTTTTATATTATTTGGCAATGAACGGGCACCGTCCTCCTCTTGGAATTATACGGGCTACTATTCCTTGTGTAAGAAATCCCACACCTCTTACTAAAGTTCCATGAACTTTAAATAACTTGACTCGAGAATTTTTAAGCTTTTTAGTAATGAAAGAGGGTGAGAGTGAGTCTCTAGACTCAACATCTCAGAGATAAAGAATACGAGTGACGCCTAGTCCACTCAAAGATCTTGATAATTGGAATTCCATCAACTTGCTCAATAAAATAAAAGCATTAGCATCGTCATGCTAAGCTATATGCAGGAGTGTAGTTTCACACTAACTCCCCCTTATGTTCAATACTCATGGGGGATCCATCCCAAGAGTTTTATTGCCAAAGCCCATTATGTGAGACACAATCACAATAACATACATCTAGCAAATAAATTAATTTCTTATCTTTCTTTAACAAGTGAATGCATCAAACACCATAAATAACTCAATTCTAAATCCTTTGAGACCTTGCTCATCTTATCACTTTAATGACTCCTTGAGTCCTTTCTTACTTTCATAAGGATCCATGATCCAATCAATTGAGTCCTTGCTCAATGATTCAACTACTTGTGAGACCTTGCTCAATAACTTTAAAACTTGTGAGACCTTGCTCAACAAAATATATAACTTCTAATGAGATCTTGCTCAATAAAATATTCTCATGCAAGCCCTAGCCTCAAGAATAACTTTAAATAACTTTAATCATGCTCAAAAGCAATTATCATCAATCACATGCTTTTCAAATATAGGAATAACTTAAAAGTTCCATTCCTAATCTCCTTTCTAAGTTCTCAACATGTATTCAAACAATTATAAGGCATAAGCCTCTCCTTACTCCTCATGCTCAATAAATAACCTTTAAAACTACTAAAGTCAAAGGTCAAAGGTCAAGTGTATGTACCTTGATAACACACAAAAATCAACAATTCGAAAGCTTGACTTGCTTTTACTATGCTTGAAACCTACCAACAACAAAGTACTATCAATTAGTACTCACCAACAACAATTCAAGGCTACTAATAAATAAAAATCAGCACTTTTAAAAGTATTACCAAAGCTGATTTTTCTTTAAAAAGGCTTTAAAACTATTTTTGAGTCATAAGCTTGAAAACCTTTACTAGTAGGCAAAACCCACTATAAACTAATACTTAAAACTTCATAAAAATTAATAATTTATTAACTTAATTACTGCTGTAAATTATTTAATAAATAATAACCAAACGCAATTTTCTTTTTTATAAGTGGTTCGAAACCACCACGCAAAACTACACTCACCGGCGGCCACCACGAGCACCACCCGCACCACCACCGGCGAGGCAGGTGGCGGGCGGCACTCATTGTGCCTCGCCGTCGCCACCACCGCCGGCACGGTAGTGGGACGGGCAAGCACTCGCCGGTGCCCAACCGGCGCCCACCACCGCCCGGTGGCCGAAATCGCAGGGGAAGAGAGGGACTAAAAAAAAATCAAGAGAAAATAAAGGAAGAAAATAAAAATCAGAAAAATTTAACCTTTTTGCTTCCCTTTGATGTTTGAAAGATCCACCTACAATTATCAAGAATGAAAACTAGATTAAATCTTGAAACTTTGAAGAAATGACTTGAAGAAGAACTAGAGTTTGAGAGAGAAAAACCCAACTTACTCCCTTTTTTGAGAAATGGTGGCCACTAGAATGAGGGGGAAACTAGGGTTTTCCTTTTTATAGTGGTAGTCTTTTTGGGTAAAAGACTAAAATACCTTTACTCATCAAATTACCAAAATACATTTTGATAATGAAATTGCCAAAATAATCTTCTCACTAATATTACTAAAATACTTCTTTAAAAAAAGACTAAAATACTTCTTTGTGAATATACTCAAATACTCTTTTGGTAAAATGACCAAAATACCCCTCTTTCGAATATCGAAATTAAATAGCTTTAATAATTCAAAAATGATTAAGACTATTTAATTAAATAACTTAAAAATATGGGGGATTACAGTTTAATCCTGTAAATTGGACCTATGATAAAATGCTATAGTCACATATAGTACACTATAGTTATAACTATTATTATATCTATCTAAAAGAAAGACTAAATAATGTCTTACCATTCATCTAGTTAAATATATTTTCATGAATTGTAAAACTATATTGTAAATGGATTTTATTTTGAAGTATATTTCAAGCACTCTCAAATGGTAGAAAAATTATAATGTTTTGAATTAGGTAACAAAAATTATATTCAATTTACATAATATAATAATTTAGGTTCTTTATTCAAAACGAAACTCTAATTTCTCGTTACCCAAAACTTTTTTATGTATTTAAATATATGTAGAACTTTATTTTTTAAAATAATTAAAATAAAAATTAATGACATGACAATCCTACGTGGCGCTCTCTATTTCATAAGTTGTAGAAGTATATTGTAAATAGATATTTTTCCGAAGCATATTTCGAGCACTATCCAATGAAACAAAAATTAAAATATTTCGGATTACGTAGCAAAAGTTATACACAATTTACATAATATAATAATTTAGGTTGTTCATGCAAAATCGACTCTAATTTTAGCTTATCTAGAACTCCTTTTATGTATTAAAATCTATGTAGAACTCTTTTTTTTTTTTTTTTTTTTTTTTTTTAAAAGATAAAAATAAAATTTTATGACATGACAATCCTACATGGCGCGCTTTATGGGCTCGAAATCTTGAGGAGCTCAATATGCTCCCGAAAAGTTCCTCCTTTATCTATATATATTGATTTTTGTGGTAGTTTCTCAAAATAATATGAACTTTTAATTTTCTTGCTATCACCAATTTGTTTTAGCCTATTCTATGCAAGAAAAGTAAGAGTTTGGATTATTTTGAGAAGCCATCACCCAAAATTGGGATATTCTAAAATAATAAAAAATGGGATTAATTCAACTGAACCGGCCAAAAGTTGGATTATTAAGATCAAATTTTCCAATTATGTTAGCAGCCCAGGCCCATCAAATGGTTGTATTGTGTGTTGATGATTTGTGGTTACGGGTTATTGGCATACTGCACATCTTGATATTAGTATTTGACTAGTGGGTGGGCCCTAAAGATGTACTGGATAATTTAATGAGATAAAGATGATGTATAATTTAGGGTTATCATTTTATCACAAGCACAAATCTCAGTTTAGTGGTAAGCTCATAACATTACAAAGTAAGATGTCACATGTTTTTTGACCTCTTATGCAAGGGAACCCGTAAAGTTGAGTAGCATGTGGGGTGGCAATTGGGTAAAGCGGGTGAGACTTGGCTTGTGGTGGTTTTTCGGTGAGGGGGTAGATAGAAGATGGAGAAAAAGCTTACAATTATTCTCGCTCCCTTTTGTCTTTTTGTTGTTACGTTTGCATTTGCTTCATTTATAAGTCCGACACTTCCATGTTTGTTTTTCGCAGATTCTCTCAAGATGTCTCTTCTACTCTATGTAGATGATATTATTGTCATTGATAATTCTACTTCATGATTTTCAAGCTTATATCTATTGTTGCTAACCAGTTTGCTATGAAGGACTTGGGAGACCTTCATTGTTTTCTTGGCATTCAGAAGGTACACACTTAGCGAGATCTTTTTTTGTGTTACCATAAATATATTCATAATTTGCTAAATAAATATCACCTTTCTATTGTTGTACTCGTGCACATCCCACTTCTTTCTGTCACTGATGGTGAGCTAACTGTCGATTCGTCTGAATAACACTACATGGACATTGGACAATATGGTAGTTTTTTGCAATACTTGATATGACTCAACCATATATCTCGATCTCCGAAAGCCCTTTCCTTCCTTCGTCTATGTTAAAACATTTAGTTTCTTAATTTATGAATCCACCCCTCTTCACATGTTGGTTGACTAGCGTATCTACATATATTTGCAAGGAACAATTGCTCGTGGTCTCTAGCTTCCAACCACCAAGGATGTCCCCATTATATCGGACGATTTCCGGTCTACTATCTCTTTTGCTATTTTTCTAGGTCACTATCTTATTTCCTAGCGCTCTTAAAAGTAACCCGTAATTTCTAACTAACTCTTCCATTGAGGCATAGTATTGCGCCGTCACCTACATTTTACAGGGTACATTTGATGTTCATTTTCTTCTTGTTGAGTTGAGACTTCTTATCCGACAACCAGTTCGTCTTTTTTGTGATAATGATTTTCAATCTTATCTTGCTATTAATTCGTTCAATCATGATGGTAGTAAACATATTAAGATTGACTATCATTTTGTTTGGAAACGTGTTGCTAATGGGGCCTTAGTCATGCGCTATGTTCCTTGTTAACTTCAAATCGCAGATATTTTACTAAAAGCTTGTCTAGTTAACATTATATACTTCTAAAGTTCAATCTCGCATGTGGTTTCTTGAGGGGGTGCATCCAATAGTGAACTCTAAGGTTAAATATGTAAATTTGGTATAACCTTATCTTTGTTATATGTATATGAGTCTCATAGCTCTATTTGAGGGTGAGATATCATCATTTCTACACACATGTTTTTAATTGCATATATCATTAAAGTTTATAGAAATTGATGTTATGAATTTATATGTTGAGATTAATCTAATAAGATATCACATCAAAACATATTATCTTATACTTCCTCTGCTTTTTTTAAATGCAACATTTATCTTTTTAGTGAGTATATTAAAATAATCAAAATGTTTCATCTAAAAAAGAACAGAGATAATAATTTGTCCGTTCTAAATTAATTGCAATATTTTCCTTATTTAATAGGTTCATATTAATTACAAATTTGCAGCATTCCTTTATCTACCTACTAAAAACAAGCTACAGGTCACGAGATTATTCAAGAATAACAAATCAAATGTGAACTTAATATGGAATACATGACAAATTTGAAATTTACATCTTCAATTTTTCATGAACAAAAAAAAGTTTCTCCATTGCTTATGCTTCAAACTAAACTTGATCCATCATATAGCCGAGCTTTATGTTGGTGATATGGATATAATAGTAGGGCTGATTAACGGATCAAGTCGAGTCGTGTTCGGGTTCGGGTTAATAATAAACGGGTTGAACATGTCCCAACCCAAACCTGACCCGTTTATTAAACGGGTTGAAAACTCAACCTTGATCCGACTGTTTATTAAATGGGTTACCCATATAACCCGTTTAACCCATTTACATATGTATACTATACAATTTTTATTAAAACTTCTTAGTTTTCAACAATAAATTCACATAAATATGCATGATTAGATTTTCTTTTCGCATTTGTGTTCTACAATTAGTATTTTTAAAATTTTCACCAACTTTAACACAACTTTTTAGGAAATTTATATTTTAATGAGTTAAACAGTCAAAGCAAAGTTAATTTCGGGTTGAAAATGTCAACCTAGCCCATCGAGATTGAAGAACCCACCCTACGAGTCATGCCGTACACCCGAAGACGCCAATTGGGCCGCATTGCGCACGGCTTTGGATCAAGTACCGAAGTCGTGGGCAATGCCTTGTTAAGAATGCAATTGTACAAGCCGCGAATGGCTCGAGACTTTAACAAGAGAGTCGCTCGACGACCACTCAAGGTGGGGAATCTCGGTTCTAAGGAAAATGGAGGCAAAGTGGGACGAGCTAAAGAGAGCTGGGTAAACTTACACCAAATTGGGAAGGACCATATCTCGATTGTCCAAGAGGTGTGCAGCGAGAACTTTTCGTCTCCAAGATCCTGGATGGACGACCAATACAAATAGGCACTGGGAACTCGGACACTCTAAAGAAGTACCACGCCCGACTCAGTTAATCGCCAAGACACTAGCCAAGCAGTTTGTAACCACTCCAAAGTGCCATGGCACAAGCAAAAGAAAGAATTGTATACATGTATCTTGGCACTTAGTCAAGCAAAATTCAAATAATACAATTCCTACTTCTTATCTTTGATTATTTTTTTACCAAGTTCTTCACTGTGGGGAATTCTGTCAGTTAAGTCTAGTAGTCTAAAAGTGACTATAACTTGGACAAAATTACAAAGAAAAATAAAATGTGAAAAATGCTCGTCCTCGGACATACATCACTCCCTCGAAGAGACCGGCCAAAGGGTAACAACCTAAAGGTTAAAACACAAATGGTTAACAAATTGACAAAAATCTCTAGTAAGAGAAACGTCAAAGTCTCTAAGAGAAAGCCGACCTAAAATAAGCCCCTTAGTAAAGGATACTTACTTTCGAATACACGGTCGCCTAAGTTGTAAAGACCCTAGTAAGGGATCTCTACTTCATGACGAGTGTTGCTCCCTCAAGGAAGCCGACAAGACATGATTTGCCCATAGATCGAAAGCTCGTCCTTAGAAATTTCAACGGGCTTGGCCAATGTTGGCCGCTCTCCTTCTTGGATCATGGCTCGTCCATCAGATACAGATGAGCTAAGCCCAAGAAGGGGGGGACAAGACAAGCCTGTAGGACGAGCTACAGTTGCACTTGGCCTCGATTGAGGGAAGTCAAAGGTCGTCCAAAGACTAGGACGAACTAGGCAATAGATGCCCTTGTAATGGTCCACTACTTAAAGACGAGTGTTGCTAACTCGAGAAAAGTGGCTAAAGCATGGCTCGTACATAAACAACAATGTATTGGCCGCTTTCTCTCTTGGGGCAAGACTCGCTCGAGTTTGTAGACCGTCCAAATGTCCAGGACGAGTCTCTTTTTGTACTTGGCTAGATTTCGGAAAGATTCACGATCGTCCAAGGACAAGGATCGTGGATGACAAACCGACTTTAACTAAATTTTGCAGACCGTCCAAATGTCCAGGATGAGTCTCTTTTGTACTTAGCTACATTTTGGAAAGATTGACGATCGTCCGAAGACAAGGACAATGCTCTTTCCTTAAACATGTATACTTAATAAAAATTGAAGTGCAATAAAAGAAAGGACAAGCAATTGCAAAAAGTCTTTTCATATATACTTGGCAAAAAATTTACAACTTAGAGCTAGAAGAGACAAAGCTACGATGGCAAACAAACCAAGAAACATAGAAAATAAACCTAAAGCTAGGCATTTCATTCGACAGGAGTTTCTTGGCCATCCTCGAGAGTTTCATCCTCGCCCGCACCTTCCTCGTCCGACTCGGTGAATTCGAGGAGGTTCTTCACGGACACCAATGCATGGTGAACACTCTCTAAATATTCCGGACGCCGGACAAAGCCGGGAACCTCACTAGGCTCGGCCAAAGATCTCAAAAGCCTTGACGGCCCAGGCTTTGGACGTCGTAATAACCCGATACAAGGCTTCTTTGGCGTCATCAAAGGATTTGGCCGCTTCTTTTTGCAGACGGGCATTCTTCGCCCTTAGGATGATATTCTCCTTCCTCGCTTGGACCGCGGCCGAAGAGCAAGATCCCTTTCACCCTTCAACTCACGCGAGAGGGCGTCTAAGACCATTTTCACCCGGTCTTGTTCCTTTTACACTGGTTGATGGTAACAAGATAGTTCTTGTTTTCGGATTCCAGGATCGCTAATCTCTTCTCCAAGGCCTCCAAAGTGATCGGGCGATGGAGAGTGTTGGCCATCTAAATATCATGGATAGCCTTGTCACCACCGTCGTAGCAAGGTGGGACGAGTTGCTTATTTTCTTTCCTAAGCTTCCTCGCCCACTCCTCGTCGGCAAGATACCGCGAGCAAAAAAGCCGGAACAATGAAAACAAAGCAAGTCATTAGACGAGTTATAAAAGCAGGGAATTTTGTACATGTATAAAACAAAAGCGGCAACAAGTTATACCTCAATGCCCGGTTGTGACATGTAGCCCACATGCCCGGCTGATGCTCCCCCTTAGCCCCTTAATATAGGATCCAGGTTAACATTTGAAGAGCTCCTGCTTGAGCCGATCTCATTCTACTTTTGACATTTTGGCAAAAGCAGCAGAAGACTCCTCGTCCGAGTCTAAGGAGGGAGTAGCTGTGGGTAAAGCGGGGCCTTTACCCTTATCTGAAAGGGGGGGGGGAGTCAGTTATCTTGATGGGAAAGACAATAGCTTGTCTATTGGACTGACTCATGGACCGTCCGCCGACCCGCACCGTTCTAACTCTATGTGGATAATACGACTCACTAAACGAGATGGAGGCCGTCCTAACGCATAGTGGTATCTCGCGAAACCAGCTTCGCTACCGAGCCGCTGGAAGCCCGGTAGTTCTCAAGAGCCGCCTCCGGCTCCGAAATAACCAAAGCCAAGGCCGACTCTTGTAATACTCCATATTTTTTGGGAGTTATTCTTTTATAAATAAGAAAATATAAAGAATAAAGTTGAAAGTGTTTTTAATATTTTTTAGAAAAAATATATAGTTTGGGTAAGCCTACCATTATAATTTAACTATATAACCTACTGTTGTACCTAATTATATTATAGTTTGGTTTCGTTTTATTTTCCGAATAAAAAAATAAATCGGAGTTTGACTGGGAAACAAATGCTATTAAGCCAAGGTTTCTCATGCTATAAATAGGAGAAAAAAAAATAAAAAAACTCTACTCACTTTTACAATCAGCCGTAATATTTTTTTACCCCAAGAGAATTTCTCTCTCCTCCTTTCTTCTCATCTCCTACGGCGTTCTTTTCTTCTTCTTCTCTCCTCTACTTTCCTCTTCTTCTCTCTCCCGTGCTACTCTACGCCGGCCGGAATTTCGCCGAAGGTCCGGGCAAGTTTGCGTGGGTCGAGCCGAGGGGTGCGAGCCGTGGTCGCGCGAAGCTTCGGAGTGCCGGGTTCGTTCGAGGGCATGCGGTGCGTCGAGGCGAGGGGCGTGTGGTGCGTGCGTGGGCTTGAATCTTCGAGAGTGGTGGCGTGTGGCTGGTGTTGCAGCCGGATTTCTTCGACACGTCGCCGGTGATTGTCGCCGGCGAGTCCTTTCGGTATAAAAAAAAAAATTCTCTTTTCTACTTTAAATTAATTTATATAATCTGATTTTGTTATTCTTTGATTATCTTTGATTAAGTTTGATGATTACATTAAGGCATAAAGTAAAGTATATAAATCCGATTTGTAATTATACTAATAGTTATGATGATGATTTTTATTTCTCAATTCTCGTTTTTTTTATATTTATGTATATTGGGTTAAGTTGGTGATTTTAAATAAAGGTACATATTAGGGACTAAAAGAAATCGGATTTATTATATACTACTAGTTCTTACTTTGTTTTTTTATTTCTTCAATTCTGATTTTATAAGTTCTTATATATGTACCTATTTAAGTTCTGTTATTATAAACAAAGTAGTGTAAAAGTTAAACGAAATTAGATTTATAAGCACCTTATTATTGAGTCCTAAGTATGTTAGTTAGATAAAGTTTATGAAAAGAAATTTAAAATAACAAGATTGGTTAATTTTAATATTCAAAACACCATATCTTACATAGTTGGGTAAGCTGGTTTTTGTTTTAATAATATAAAGGACTTAGCACTGAAGTATTTCTATTATTCGATTAGGTCCCAATTTCATAAGCGGAACGTTTTAAGTAATCAGCAAAGATTCTCCGTTAAAAGGTACGTACGCGTACCCGCTTCGATTGCAATTACTAGTATCATGTTAGGTTGTGATTTATTCTATTGGAACCTAGAACCATGAAAGGGAACAATTGTGATTGCTGAGATTGTTTGGTAACATGATTGTGATTGAAAATCGATATGTAGCATGGTTATGCGAAATTCTATCGTATCATAAGCATGATTATTGGATTTGTATTCTTTGATCTATGGTGTAACAAGGATGTTACAAGAAGTAAAGATTTGAGTATTGTATCTAAGAAGGAATGTTAAATGATTACATGTTTAATGTGGTATGAATGGACAATACTAAGAAAGGATTTTGGCAATAAACTTGTAGTTGGACTCCCTACAAGTGATGAACAATGGGGGGAGTATGGGACTTGCTCTACACTCCTACGCAGGCCTACTGTGACGACAGTAGTGTCCTTATAAATTTTGATAAATCAAGTAGGCGGAAGGTTCCGTACGATCTTGGGGGTATGCATACTAAGGTGATGGATGTGGAACGGAACGAAACCGTATTTACATTCCATCTAATAGACTAAGTTGTCTATTAAGGATTAAGTAGCCCGTATGATTCTAGAAAGATGACTGGTGCCCGTTCGATGCCAATTAAACTATAAAAATGAATTGTAGTATTCTTGTAGTATCATGTCTAGGAATGATTATTATTATTCTGTTTATGTTTGAAGTATTATTTAACTGATTATGAACGTACTCAGTGTAGCTGATTGTTCGTTATTTGTGATGTTTGTTGACCTGTGATGAACCATTGATATTTCAATGGGGAGCAGATTAGGTATGCTAATGATGCTGCATGAGTTTTGCATACGGGGGATATTTTCTGGTTTATAAACTCTTAAGTGTTTTTGTTGAACTTATAGAATAATTAGTATTCATAGTTGATGGTTTGAATAAAAGGGGTCCTTGGTGATTCCCGAAGTTGTAGTTTAACGTAAATATTTTATTTCCGCTGCAATGTAGTTTTCTTAATAAGGAGTTGTTAACGTTTTGATTTTATTATGCCTTGCGTTTCACCGCGGCGGTAACACTCCCAAAGTCGATGCAACATAGTTTAGTCGTGTATGGATTTTGGGGGTGTTACAAAACCGGTCATCGAGCCAAAAGTTCATATTTTCAAAGATATTTTAAAAGATTTTTAAAATGGGTAGTATGGGATAAGAGCATATAGATTACTTTTTGCGTGCATTAAATCATAGGAATGATTTTATTTGTAATACCTTTCTTGCCTTTACTTGTCGATATGTTTATAGAAAGCATGCAAATATCGTAGAATGAATCGATATCCTGATTATATGAAATGTAGTGTGGTTTGCTTAATTGAATTGGTGAAAGGTTCTTTGAAATCTTCAAAATGTGAATAGAGTAGGAGAATGTACAAGGATAGGTACGTAGATAGTGGTTAGAAGCACTAAATTCGATAGTGGAATATTTTATTCCCTAAAATTTCGAATTAATATAATATTCCAAAGATGTGTCAAAAAGAGTGTTGAACTAAAACATTATTTCGAATATTTTAGGAAAGAATCATCTAAATTGTTATAAATATTTGGAACTTGGAGTTCTAAAATTGAAAATAATCGTGTTACCTCTTATATATGTTTATATATAATGTATACTTAAAAACCTTAAATTCACAAAACTTAGACTATTTTCTTCCTTTAATTTCGCAGATGGTTTACGACATAAGTCCTAAGGAATACCTGATGAAACACCGAATAGCGGAAGATTGGGACATCTGGGCCCATAAGATGAAAGCTGCTATGGAGTATAGGTACGTACTTACAGGGAGATACTAGACTAAAGACTGAAATGGAGAAAATATATTTTATGCTGCAGTACGTCCCTAAGGAGGAACCCTACCTTTTTGTACACCGTAGATATGGGGATATATGGTCAGAAAATGAAGGTTTTAATAGGGCCAAACACATTTACTGGAACCAATACCTTCCTACTGTAGGACATTTCGTTACTGATCTTAAATACTGTGAAAATGAATGGAGAATTCGTGAGAAAAGAAGTTGGGAGCCCTCTACCTCATCACCTTTAGTTAGAGGAACCAATCATGTGGGGAAATCTCGGGAGCTAATGAACATTCTGAGAACCCCAGAGTTAAATCTGAGCCGCAAACGTCATTTAGAGCTGCAAAAAGAGCTAGGTACCAAACTTTTGAGGATGAGTTCATACACTAGTAGAAAAACGAAGATTTGCGTCTCACCATCTGCGTCGCACAACACGACAAACGTCGCAGAAGACTCATTTGCGTCACATGCAACAGGGAATCGACGCAAAAGACGAGTCATGTGCGTCGCATGAAGCCCACGTGTGACGCAAATAGTCATCTGCGTCGTATCTCACCTCACATCCGACGCAGATGATTCTCGCAAATTGAATGGATCCCTTAAGTCATGTGCGTCGGATGGGCCATGGCACGCGACGCAAATGAGTCATGTGCGTCGGATGGCCCACACACGCGACGCAGATGGCCCAAGCCTTTTAAACTTCTACGGGCCACGACGCACTCCCCAAATTAAACCCTAATTCCAATCACCGCTTCAGAATTCCCCAATCCCTCTCTCACCTACCTTCATCTCTCTCTCACCTACCTTCATCTCTCTTCATCTCTCTCTCACCTACCTTCATCTTCTGAATTTCGACGAGTTCTTCTTCAATTCAGACGAGCACGAACACAAAGAGGAGAGAGAAACGAACGACGGGCTCCACTTTGAATTTTCGAATCTCAACAACGAAAATTCTTCATCTTCTGAATTTCGACGAGTTCATCTTCAATTTCCCCGTCTCACTCTCCGACGACTTCCCCGTCTCACTCTCAAACTCGAAAATTCGTGGTCTTTGTTCGCCCGCTATTGGAAATGGGAATCCTTTGAATTCGCCTCCATCTTTCTCATTCTACTCCTGGTAAGTTCTCAATTTCTATCTCCTCTCAATTCGACATTCAATTTGTTATCCCCTAAATTCGACATTCAATTAATACTTCTTTAAAAAAATTCTTAGGGTTTTGCTGCTTCATTGAAGGAGTGTTTGAATGGCGTTGCAGTCGCTAAAAGTGGAGGAAGTTGTTGAGGTTGGGGATGCTGAAATTTAGGCTTAGATTCCATTTGTGTGTTTCTATTTTTCTTTTATTAATTCTGGATTTAGTGTACAGATTAATAGAATTTTGTTTTTGTAGGTTTTTAGTGGATTCATTGTAATTTTCTCGTAAAATTACCGAATTTTTAATTTGTTAATTTTTAAGTTGTAATATTCGTGAAATTGTATTAAGTTGAAATTGATTTGGGCGTTTCCATTTTTCTCACCGATTCATTGTTGATTTGGGGCTTCAGTATGTTTTCGTGCAAATATGTGTGTGTGTGTGTGTTTTTTTTTTTTTTTGTTTCGGTGAACAAGATTTGCGTCGGATCTACACTATCATCCGACGCAGAAGACTGTTATCTGCGTCGCACATTACCATGTGTCCGACGCAGATGACCGTCATTTGCTTGTGCCACGGGGTGGAGGAGTCATGTGCGTCGCACCTTGTACCTAGTCCGACGCAAATATATTAGGATCTCGCGTCGTGTCCTAATTCGACTGCAGATCACGTCTCTCTCATCTCGCGACGAGGCCTCGTGCCGTCGGACCCATGTCCGACGCAAATGGGCGCCTCGCATCCGACGCAAATCATCCATTCGTACTAGTGATACCCGAGGACTACCACATAGCGTCAAACCTTAGAACCGTTACCTACATTTCCGATGATGAGGGGAATAATAGGACATTCATCGCAGTGATTGGGGAAGATAATGCTTCGAACCTATACTTGACTTAGAAAATGGGCCCTGTCAAGAGGGAGATCCTAAGGAGAATGAGCCTGCTGAAGGGGATCCGGTTGAGGAAAATGACCAAGAAGAAGAAGAAGAGCCCATAGAAGAAGAACCTCTGGAGGAAGAACCTCTAGAGGAAGATGAACCTACAGGGGATGACGAGTCTTCTGAGGACGAAGCTGACATGAAAGAAGGAATAGAAAATCCTAATTCAGATGACGAAGCTCACCATTATAGTCCCTAGTTTCTTTTGATTATATAATTAGGATTAGAATATTATTTTATTCGTTTATTTCAGTTTTAGTAAGGCTTGCATGCCAAGTAGCAAATTAGTATTCTTTTATTCCTTTATTTATTCATATTATGTTTTCCTTGGAAACAATAAATTTTACCCTTTCCAATAATAATACAACAGTTTTATTCTTCTATTTGATGTAATGTCTTATTTGAGATGTTTATATTGCAAGTCGATAGAGACTTAATGATTGTTTGCAATAAAAACATGTTATATGAACGTGCCAATGTGTAGTAGTTAAATAAATAAACGACTATGTGCATGTCGCTGTAACAGCCGTTGTGTCATTTTTCAGCGCAGAATGGTTCGTCAAGGCGGCACGCCTGATACCTCTCTAAATGTCGAGCAATCCATTCGTGATCTAGTGCAGATCACAGCTAACCTAGCCCAAGGACATAAACGGGATGGGGACTTGTCTGAAAAGGTTGCCCGTAGGAACCCACCAAAACTGAATGGGAAAGGGGGACCCGAAGAATTGGAAAATTGGGTTGGGGAGTTTGATAAGCTTTTCTTTACCCTCTCCTGTCCAGATGACAAGACTGTGCCCTTAGCAAGCTATTACCATGGGGGGAGGCCCACTTTTGGTGGACCCAAGTTAAGGACAACCTCCTTAAACAACCCGACTTTGGGTGGGAAACCTTCAAGAAAGCCCTGAGAGATAAGTATTACCCACCGTACCTCAAAAAGCGTAAAAGCCCAAGAGTTTATGATGCTAGAGCAAGGTAACTTTGTCCGTTGAGGAATATTACCGCAAATTTATTGAGCTAATGAGGTTTGCTCCTGAAATCGCCCCTACCGAGGAAGCTAAGGCCTCACGCTTTGAGTTAGGGCTCACCCTTGACCTGCAAGGGAGACTGGGGGGAGATACATTCACCTCGTTGGACCATGTTTTTGGCAAAGCTGCCCACTTATATGCAATAAGGAAACGGGAGGAAGGAGGTAAACAAGGTGAGAAGTGAAAGGAGAATCCAAATCCCGAGGTTCGAGGTTTGAAAAGAAACACCATGGGAACCAGAACCATCAAACCTCCCAAAGAAACTTTGGTAAGGGGACCCAACAACAACAACACTCAACACAATAACAATAACCGCAACAATAACACCAACAACCGCAGACCTGAGCGGGTGTACATGTGTAAGAAGTGCCCAAACAACCATCCTGGGAGAGATTGCGAGGGTAACAAAGTGGAGTGTCGTGAATGTGGTAAACTGGGGCATAGGGCGTATGAGTGCTACTCAAAGAATAAGGTTAACCCAAATGGTCAGAAGAAAGGGAACTATGGAGACAAGCCTAGGAATGGGAATGGGAATGGTGGAAATACATACAATGGGTCTGGGAACTCTAATTACTCCAAACCACCAACTAATGCAAATAACCAGGCACCATCTGGGAACCATGTGACCAACAACATTGATAAAAAGGGCAAAGGGAAGCTATATATGATGACGGCTAGTGAAGAAGAAGCTCGTAGAGATGTTGTCACTGGTATTTTCTCTATTAACTCAATTCCTGTTAAAGTATTGTTCGATTCTGGAGCATCTTTGTCTTTTATTGCCCATACAATTGTTAGAACTCTAGCACTGGTTGAGTCCGAGTCAATTTCTATGCCTATAATTATTCCGACTGGGGATACTGTTAATTGCTCTAAGAAGTTCCTGAATGTCTCACTGAAAATAGGGGATGGATTCTTTCCTTCCGATCTAATAGAGTTTAACTTATCGAACCTAGACGTCATTTTGGGGATGGATTGGCTTGGGAAGTACAAGGCTAAGATAGACTGTGATGCACAGAAAGTGGAACTGAGAGATCCTTCGGGAAAAAGGGTGTCATATAGGAGAATACCTCAAGAACCTGGGATTAAGGTAATCAATGCCTTGCAACTTAAGGGTTATATAGACAAAGGATGGCCTCTATTTATGTGTTCTGTGAGAAGGGTTGAGGATGATCCATTGAAACCTGAGGATGTGCCTATAGTCCGTGAATTCCAGGATGTTTTCCTGAAGAAATACCGGTATGTCGCCAGGAGAGATGTAGAGTTCACTTTATTGACTTAGTACCTGGAACCGGACCTATCTCAAAAGCCCCATACCGAATGGCTCCAAAGCGAGAAATGAACGAGTTGAGAAACCAGTTGGAAGAACTACTAGAGAAGGGGGTACATTAGACCTAGTATGTCACCATGGGGAGCCCCTGTCTTATTTGTGAAAAAGAAGGATGGTAGTTTGAGGTTAGGTATGAACTACGTGAGTTGAACAATGTCACTGTGAAAAACAAATATCCATTACCTAGGATAGATGACTTGTTTGACCAACTTCAGGGTGCAGGGATGTTCTCCAAAATAGATTTAAGGTCTGGTTACCATCAGTTGAGGATTGCTGACCATGATATACCTAAAACTGCCTTCAGGACTAGGTATGGACACTATGAGTTTACCGTCATGCCTTTTGGGTTAACCAATGCACATGTTGTTTTTATGGACCTCATGAATAGGATTTTTCGACCCTAGCTCGATAAATTCGTAGTCGTGTTCATAGGTGATATATTGATCATTCAAGGAGCAAGGAGGAACATGAGGGACATTTGAGGCTTATTTTTACAGACACTTAGGGAGAACCAACCGTATGCGAAGTTTTCAAAGTGTGAGTTTTGGTTAGAAAAAGTGTCATTTTTGGGTCATTTCTGTCTCTAAGGAGGGTGTGTCGGTAGATCCCGTAAAGATAAAAGCTGTGAGTGAATGGCCTACACCAAAGAATGTCACAGATATAAGGAGTTTCTTGGGTTTAGCCGGTTATTATAGGAGGTTTGTGAAAGACTTTTCGAAGATAGCAAAACCCATGACTAACTTAATGAAGAAAGATTGCAAGTTTAACCGGATCGACGATAGTGAGAAAGCCTTTCAAACATTCAAAGGGAGACTAACCTCCGCACTGTTTTAGCCTTGCCAAACGGGATGAGGGGTATGATGTCTATAAGTGATGCATCAAAGAATGGGTTGGGTTGTGTTCTTATGCAAAATGGGAAAGTTATAGCTTATGCATCCGTCAATTGAAACCATAGTGAGGTTAATTATCCTACACATGACCTAGAGTTGGCGCAATT
Organism: Beta lomatogona; assembly: GCA_947646795.1. Lineage (NCBI taxonomy): Eukaryota > Viridiplantae > Streptophyta > Magnoliopsida > Caryophyllales > Amaranthaceae > Beta > Beta lomatogona. The sequence goes on from CANSNZ010001172.1 coordinate 96,016, forward strand.
GTCTTTGCCTTAAAAATCTAGAGACATTACCTTTACGGGGGTGACTTGTCTATTTTTCACTCGATCACAAAAAGCCTCAAATACATCTTCACCCGGGTAAAGACCTTAATATGCGAATGCGCAGATGGTTAGAGCTCATAAAGGACTATGACTTAGACATTCAATACCATGAGGGTAAAGTAAACGTTGTTCTTTGATGCATTGAGTCGTAAGTCTAGCCATAGCCCGAACACCTTGGTAGTTGCCGCAACAAACTTTGTGAAGAATTTTCTAAACTCCAGTTGAAGTGGTTCATGAAGGGGAAGTGGAAAAGTTATTGAGTGTTCTAACCATCCATTGACTTCCTAGAAGAAATAAGAGAGGGTCGGCCTAGGGATGTGAAACTTGAGCATGTCAAAGCAAAACTTAAGGAGCACTAGTAGAATAATTGTTTATTAGGTTGGTAGTATTGCTACAAGGTTTTCCCATACGCAGCAATATATCACGTAAAAGAAAAGGAAAATAGAAAATAAAGATATACTTTGAGCTTTTGCATCCAAACCCGAGGAAAGCAATATAGTATCAACGAGATGTTTTTTTTTAAAAGGTTAGACTTTTTGTTACCAAATTGCTGCGGTTTCGAAGGTAGAAGAGCGAGCACAAGAGACTAATAAAATAATATTAAAAATAATATTATATTTTATATATTGCTGCGGTTTTTTGGGAACGCACCAAGAGTATCCAATTGGCCATTTTATTTCAAAAAGATTAGTGGTTGACCAAGCGCAAGGTTTATACCCACGAAAGACACGTGGAGTATGGAAGCCTCTAGCCAAGGCATACATTAAGCATGTTATTCGATTGCACCTGGAGTACCCACGAGTATAGTGTCCGATAGGGATTCGCAATTCCTTTCGAATTTCGGAAAAGGTCCGGGAAGCATTTGGTAGTGAGCTATTGATGAGTACCGCCTTTCACCCATCTACGCATCGGTCAAAACAGAAAGAACCATCCGGACCTTGGAAGACATGTTAAGAGCTTGTGCCTTAGAATACTAGGGATCATGGGAAGACCATTTGGACCTCATAGAATTCTCATACAACAATAGTTATCATGCTAGTATCAAAATGGCTCCATTTGAAGCGTTGTAATGGGAGAAAGTGTCGTAGTCCTTTGGCTTGGAACGATATTAGTGAGACCGTGGTGTTAGATCCCGAAATGATTCAAGAGATCATTGATCAAGTGCGAGTCATTCAACGGAAGATTAGGGTTGCATGGGAAAGCGCGAAGTCCTATGCGGATCGGGAGCGTAAGGGGAAGAGAATTATGAAGTTGGTGCAAAAGTGTTGCTTAAGGTGTCTCCAATGAAAGGAGTGATGCGATTTGGGGAAGAAAGTGGAAACTAAGCCCTAAGTTCATAGGACCATATGAGATTTTGGCGAGAGTAGGCAAAGTGGCTTATCGCTTAGAATTCCCAAACGAGTTAGGAAAGGGTTCACAACGTGTTTCACGTATCCCAACTCCGGAAATACGTACCTAACGAGTCGCATGTCCTAGAACCTGAAACCGTCGAGTTAGACGAAACCTTGTCCTATGAGGAGAAACCCATCAAGATCCTAGACCACAAGGTGCGTAGTACGAGAAATAAGGAAGTCAAAATCGTGAAGGTGTTGTGGAGAAATCAAAATACCGAAGAAGCCACATGGGAAGCGTAAGATGCGATGCGTCCGAAGTACCTTGAGCTTTTCAAGAGGTAGGCGAGTTACTGGGATGTAACTTTTCTTTTAGGGGGGGAGAATGTGATAGAATTTCGCGCTTCCCCTAAAGTTTGCTTAAGTCTGTTATTTATGTGTATTATTGCTTATGTCACTTGCGAAAACTAGAAAACGCTTGTGAAATATTGGGACTTAGAAGTGCAAAAGATCGTCGTTAAGACTGGCTACCTCAAAGTTTCGGGACGAAACTCCCTTTAAGCGGGGAAGCCTGTAATACTCCGTATTTTTGGGAGTTATTCTTTTATAAATAAGAAAATATAAAGAATAAAGTTGAAAGTGTTTTTAATATTTTTACTAAAAATATATAGTTTGGGTAAGCCTACAATTATAATTTAACTATATAACCTACTATTGTACCTAATTATATTATAGTTTGGTTTCGTTTTAATTTTCCGAATAAAATAATAAACCGGAGTTTGACTGGGAAACAAATCCTATTAAGCCAAGGTTTCTCATGCTATAAATAGGAGAAAAAAAAAAATTTACAAAACCCTACTCACTTTTACATTCACCGTGATATTTCTTTACCCCCAAGAGAATTTCTCTCTCCTCCTTTCTTCTCCTCTCCTACGGCGTTTCTTTCTTCTTCTTCTTCTCTCCTCTACTTTCCTCTTCCCTCTCTCACGTGCTACTCTCGCTCTCCTCCTGCGCGCCGGAATTTCGCGTGCGAGGTCCGGGCAAGTTCGCGTGGGTCGAGCCGAGGGGTGCAGCCGTGGTCGTGCGAAGCTTCGAGTGGCCGGGTTCGTTCGAGGGCGGGTGCATCGAGGCGAGGGCAAGTGTGGAGCGTGCATGGGCTCGAATCTTCGAGCGTGGTGGCGTGTGACTCGGTGTTGCAGTCCGCATTTCTTCAACACGTTTTTTATTTCTTCAATTCCGATTTTATAAGTTCTTATATATGTACCTATTTAAGTTCTCACTATTATAAACAAAGTAGTGTAAAAGTTAAACGAAATCCGATTTATAAGCACCTTATTATTGAGTCCTAAGTATGTTAGTTCGATAAAGTTTATGAAAAGAAATTTAAAATAACAAGATTGGTTAATTTTAATATTCAAAACACCATATCTTGCATAGTTGGGTAAGCTCGGTTTTTATTTTAATAATATAAAGGACTTAGCACTGAAGTATTTCTATTAATCGATTAGGTCCCAATTTCATAAGCGGAACGTTTTAACTAATCAGCAAAGATTCTCCGTTACAAGGTACGTAAGCGTACCAGGTCAGTTGCAATTACTAGTATCATGTTAGGTCTGTGATTTATTCTATTGGAACCTAGAACCATGATAGTGGAACAATTGGGATCGGCCGAGATTGTTTGGTAACATGATTGTGATTGACAATCGATATGTAGCATGGTTATGCGAAATTCTATCGTATTATAAGCATGATTATTGGATTTGTATTCTTTGATCTATGGTGTAACAAGGATGTTACAAGAAGTAAAGATTTGAGTATTGTATCTAAGAAGGAATGTTAAATGATTACATGTTTAATGTGGTATAAATGGACAATACTAAGAAAGGATATTGGCAATAAACTTGTAGTTGGACTCCCTACAAGTGATGAACAACTGGGGACCGTGGGACTCGCTCTACACTCCTACGCAGCCCTACCGTGGAAGACAAGTAGTGTCCTTATAAATTTTGATAACTCAAGTAGACTGAAGGCTCCGTACGATCTGGGGGTATGCATACTAAGGTGATGGATGTGGAACGGAACGAAACCGTATTTACATTCCATCTAATGGACTAAGTCGTCTATTAAGGATTAAGTAGCCCGTATGATTCTAGAAAGATGACGGTGCCCGCTCGATGCCAATTAAACTATAAAAATGAATTGTAGTATTCTTGTAGTATCATGTCTAGGAATGATTATTATTATTCTCGTTTATGTTTGATGTATTATTTAACCGATTATGTACGTACTCGCCGTAGCCGATTGTTCGTTATTTGTGATGTTTGCTCGACTGTGATGAACCATTGATATTTCAATGGGGAGCAGATTAGGTATGCCTGATGATGCCGCATGAGTTTGGCATACGGGGATATTTTCTGGTTTATAAACTCTTAAGTGTTTTTGTTGAACTTATAGAATAATTAGTATTCATAGTCGATGGCTTCAATAAAAGGGATCCTTGGTGATTCCCGAGTCGTAGTTTAACGTAAACATTTTATTTCGCCGCAATGTAGTTTTCTTAATAAGGAGTTGTTAACGCTTTGATTTTATTATGCCTCGCGTTACGCCGCGGGTGGTAACACTCCCAAAGTCGATGCAACGTAGTTTAGTCGTGTATGGATTTTGGGGGTGTTACAACTCGGGTCGATTTCAAAGCAGAGTCCGCAGTAAAGCGCCCAACCGACCAGACAGGTCGAACTCTTCTCCCCTCGGCAGGATAGAAGATGAAGGCTCCTCTTTAGGACCTCGTCCTTCCGGGGAGGCATGGCGCTCTCTCCAACTCGTCCACCACCGGAGTAGTCTTCTCCGTCTTCTTCCTTGGAAAGCCCTTAGGCCTTTTTGCCGGAGGCGGTCCGCGGCCTCGTAGGCCTCTTCTTGGACGAAGATGACTTCCCCAGTGCGAAGTTTGTTGGCGGGGGCATTTTTCTCGCAAAATGAACAAATCATCATACTGGTCGACCAAAGAGCAAAAGCTATAAACTATTTATAAGGCTTCAGAGGAGAATCACCCAAAGAAGGAAGGCGTCCTAGAATGGACACCCCTTTCCTAAGGGAACCTCGTCCAAAGTAGTTTCCACACGTCAGACGAAAGTGATGCAAAGAAGGAAGCCGTCCAAAAGTGGACGGACCGAAATAGTTATCGTCTAAGGACTGGAAATCAACTCTTCGTCCCGTATTGGAACTCAAAGTCGCTCGGATGAGAATGGCCCAAAGAAGGTGGCCGTCCAAGCATGGACGCCTTCCTTCTTCGGGTGATTCTCGTCCAAAGAATGGAAAACCGACTGGACGAACCCAAACTGTATTCGGCCCAAGGCCGATCAGCAGCCTCGTGGACGAGAAGTGGCCCAAAGAAGGTGGCCGTCCAAGCATGGACGCCTTCCTTCTTCGGGTGATTCTCGTCCAAAGAATGGAAACCAACTGGACGAACCCAAACGGACTCGTCCAAAGTCGTTTCAAGATCTCGAACGAGAATGGCCCAAAGAAGGTGATCGTCCAAGCACGGACGCCTTCCTTTTTTGGGTGATTCTCGTCCAAGGGTTAGAAGTCAATTCTCGACGAGTCGAATGATCCTCGTCCCAAAAAAAAAAAAAAAAAAAAAAAATTACCAAGAGCCACCCTCTTCTCAAAGATCGCTGCTCTAGGCGTACTCCTTCCATAAGTTGTCGAAAACTTCGACATACTTATATCCCCCGTCCAAGAATGCTTCGAGACGTGCTCCGCCGAGTCCGCAAAAAAGAAGTGAAAAGTGGTTAATCCGATATGGGCTATGGACGAGGCACTTTACTTTGGGGATTTGAATGTATATCTTTATCTTCGGCCAACCGCAGTTCCGGCGGCGACCAAGAAGTCATCATTATAAAACATATCTTTAAAGGATATCCAGCTAAGCCGGCCCTTTAAAGGATGATCGACCGGCCCAAGTACTCTTTTATCCTAAAGTACTCCACTACCTCTTCGTCGAAATGGTCCTCCAACTCCAATGGATCGCTTTCGCCAGCATTCGTGACGGCTCGACTATAAAACCGATAGCCCTCGGCGGCGTAGTTGCTGGCCGCCCGTAAGAAGATGAAGTCGCCTTTCCATTCGTGCATCTTCGACGGCTCGCCCCTAAGGAGAAAGCCGGGGCGGTTGCGAGATGCCGAGCCATGACCCGTCCACGCCCCCTGTACCTTAGTCGCATAGTGAATATGGGTAAAGGCTTGAGAGAGAGAATGTGCCGCGCAACTCGCATGAGACGGCCGTGGAAAGTTAGAATATTGTACCAAGCTTTAGGCGCCACCGATTATGACCAATGTCGTAGTACCGCAAAGATTTGTTCTATAAAGTCGTGGAGAGGAACCTTAATCCCGCATCCAAGACCACCTTGTAGACGGCGAAGTGGTTCTTTGGAGCACTCGTAATCACCGCGACGCCCCTATGTGGGACGACGAAGGAGAAGCCCGGCATGGGCATGTAAGAGGACAAATAAATAGGGTCCGGGTCCTATCTTCTCTAACCATTTACGATTGACCAAAATAAAGACGGGGTCGAAAGGGGACCTAAGCGTCTCCTAACCTCGTGACGAGGTAGTGGAGGCTTCGTCCGACTCATCGCGCGCCGTATCCGCTATCGTCTTCGCCGGCTTCCTCCATATTGACGTCCCCGCTGTAAGGACCGGCCTCGGGGTTTATTTGGGAGTCTTCTAAACCGCGGTCAGGGAAGGAGGCCCGCCCAAAGGCTCAGCACTTTGGGCCCCCCCTCGCCTCATCCGGAACTCGTCCCAAGGAGATTCCTCCATGTCCGAACTATTTGATGGGAGTATCACCATTCGTCTTAGACGGGCCGTTTGCTTGACGCGCGCCGATTACCCCCGCATAGGTAAAGACTGGGTTGTCTCGACTTTCTCGGCCAAAACCACAAAAAAATATATACTCGGCCGTAAGAGGCCCAACTCTAGAATGTGCCGAAGAAGAAGTATCGCCTCTAGGGTCAAGACAAGTTCTTGGTCGGCTAGGATTATTTCGACGAAGAAGATTCCATTTTATTGATTTTCTAAGAAAAAAATAAAGAATAAAGAAAAGTAAAAAGAACAAAGAAAAGATATCCGATGAAACGCCCGGACGATTCGGTGAAGAAGACCGAGAATATACGATCTCTCTCTAGAAAAGAAATTTCATGAGCTTCTCTCTCTAGAAAAATTTGCGTAGCTTCTCTCTAGAAAAAATCTCTCAAGGTGTGAAATGATTTAATGAATTCATACCAAGGATATATGTAGGGAGGGTAAGAAACCCGCTGAGCCTGCTAAGGATAACCGAAAAAGTTAAAACGGCCAATTATGACAGAGATAAAACCCTTAAAAGGGCGCGTCATCGCCTCTATTTTGAATTTGAATAAACTACCTTGGGTAATAGGGTATTAACCGTAAGATAGGCCAACAAAGGAAAACCCTTTGTGGGACAAATGTTGTAGCCTAAAAATCTACGACTCCTTTAGAGACACTTGGGCTCATCGAGCCTTACATGTGTCCTCCCCTAATAAATAAAAAGGATTTAACCCTCGGGTTGGATTCAGTTGGGAGAAAATACTTACTTTTCTCGGCCCAAAAGTGATTCAGGTGACTGCAAGTGATTGGTCGATAAACCATTACAAATCCTAACTCGCAAGTGTCATGATCTCGATTGCTTAGCCAATCGTGTGTCACCATTCTAGGGCAATTTTTTTAAGGATAGCTGTCATACTACAATCACTATAAATACCCCCCGAAATCAAGAGAAAGATCATTCAATGCAAATAGTGTAAACTTACCTCAAGAAATACTCTCACTCTCTCTTACAACTCCCGATATCCGGCTTAAGCTTCGGAGGGGGAACCACCACCCAAACCTCCAGGGTGGGTCCCTTTTGCAGGTTCGGGAACGAAGCTCGGGTTCGACCAGCAGATCTCGACATTGTTGCACAAGTCTCCAAGTGAAGAACATCTAAGGAATACTAGTTTACTCATGGGACAAGAAAGCTAAACTCGTAGCTTACTTGTTGGACAAGCATACTAAACAATAGTTATAAGAAAGAGTTCTCGATTCACATAAGTTTGTCCATTACTTTCAATTGCACCTAAACAACACATGACAAACTAGATCACCAGCCCGTATTCGCGCGTATATGCCATCTCTTAGGTCTCGACTCTCGACTTTGCGTCGGCGGGACGAGCGTGTCATATCGTGTCATGTGGTGCATATAATATTTTACATTATATCTGCGTCGTTGCCCAATGAATTATCATCATCCTAAAAGTAATTAAGAAGCATCATTAACTCGAGACAAAATCAACTCGAATTAACAAAGAACCCGTCAATGTGTATGACCGTACCCTCAACACAAATATAATCTCATAAAACGTTCCCTTTAATACAACCCTAAGTTTATATTCGTAGGAAATAACTCTTTCCCTTGAAAATTTTACAGTAGCTTTCTTCAAATAACTAATGATATAACTTAAATTAAATAAATTCCAACACGTAAAACCCACGCTGTAAGAGTCATGGTAAAACCATGTCGTTTCTAGGAAAGCAATAAAGGTAGTTATAAGAAAGAGTTCTTGATTCACATAAGTTGGTCCATTACGTTCAATTGCACCGAATCAACGCAGGACAAACGAGATCACAAGCTCGAATTTGCGCGTGCATGCCATTTCTTGGTCTTGACTTTGCGTTGTGTCGCGGTCGTATCGTATAGTGTCGAGCATAGAATATTTAACATTATATCAAGCGTCGTTGTCCAAATGAATTGGTATCATCCTATAAGTAATTAAGAAGCATCATTTTAGAAATACCAACATTATTAACTTGATAGGAGACAAAATCAACTCAAATTAACAAAGAACCAGGCAATAATGTGTATGAGCGTACCTCTCTCCAAGGAGCCCACTGATATCATTTATATCAAAAGTTCCGTTATAGTCGAATCATTATCCGAGAGAGAACCCGTGAAATAAGAAATCGTTTTAAAAATCTTTATAATGGATGTTTCATTGAAATTAATATAAATTTGTAAACTAATGCCATTATAGGAAATATACTTAAAATTTATTGTTAACCCTTAATATAGTATATTAAAATTGATATTCAAATATATAGTTGCTCAAGTTGATTTTGTGAGACATATTGAGAAAACATAAAAATCCCGTATGATAAATCTTTTTTTTTTAGAAGTTCTTTTTCATCTCCATTATATAAGTGGACTCTTTTTTTTTTTTTACTAGGACATGCATAAGTGGATTACGGAAGAGGGAAGTATCTACTTGCCAATATTTTTTAAAAAACAAATATACTCCTCAAATAAAAAGACAAATATAAGGGATTAGGGAAGAGGGGATCTATTTTATTTTAAAAAACAAATATACCCTCAAATAAAAAACAATCAAACTCATCTTTACCAATATTTAAAAAAACAAGGTCAAATTACATGACATTTTTATCATATTTTTGGTGGTATCTATATGCTTTTGCAAGTATGTGCATACATATAAGACCAGGTTATTAATAAACTTAACACTTGCTTTTGTTGATTTATCATCAATAAGTTTAACAATTGGGGACATTAATATATATTGCCTTTTCGAGTGAGAATTTAGATAGATGATAGTGCGATAAAAATTCAAAAAAATACCCGATGCCGAGTTCTTATTCTCGTGTTATCTTCGCCAAGCGAGTGCATATCTTCTAAATCAATCTTATACATTCGCACATGTCAGATTCTCATATAATTCCTTCACCCTCCTTTGGAGCACCTCTTTTTAACAAATGTGCAACTATCTATTATTAGAGCCTCGCAAGGTGGTCACAATGGTTCCTCAGTAAGAGTTTTAAACATAGCGTCTGCACCGAGTTATTTCCAAATGCCGGCAAGGAACGTAGCAATGCAAGATAAGGAAGTGTAAAGCACCTGGGGGCAACGTTTTCGATGATAAAACTTAGGAAAGGAGCGGGAAGTCACCATCTTCGACTTCCACCCATGTTTCCAAACACAACATTCCATCAATCACTAACTCAATTCGCGAAATGTGACGCTGTGGACGAGGCATAGCAAGCCCCGACCCACCCTCGTAAGCCACGTCATTGTTGCCGCCTATCCATGTGCAGAATACACAGATTCAGGAGGGCCGAAAACACTCCCCAAAGACATAAAGAATCGGGTAATATCACAGCTAAGGAGGTAATACTTTTAAGTTTCTCAAACTCCCATAGGATATTCTATCCAAGCCTGCGGAATTTCGAGCTGTGGTAATAAAATTGGAGATCGAAGTATCCTTTGTAAAGATTTCAGAATTCGCCGTGAAATTACCGATGACTCGCAGTAATATCCCGTTTACTATCATCATAAAAACTTCAAGTCAGTCTCCATCTTAAATAGTAATTGAAATAAATTCTTTTTATCATGCAAATGAGCTTCCCAAGCATGTTCTACATCGTAGACATTTTAAATCTTGAGATGCAACAACCGCCACCAAGGTTATTCATATATCGCAGCTTCCCGAGACTACAAATCTCAAGCAGGATCCACAAATGAATGTGATAAGGTAATAAAGCTCTGTCAGTGCCCCTATTCCTTTAGGTACGAAGGTTAGTTAATTAAGAATATCAAAATCTAAATGGCGGAGGTGTCTAAGTCATTTTGATATTTTTAGGTAACTCCGTATAGATTCTTGCATCCTCTAAGTTTCAAGGTCCGTAGTTCTCCCCCAAGACGATCTATGAACACTGGGTGTAAGCTCTCACAATGTAAATGAAAGATCCAGTAACGAAATAGCCTCAAATTTCCTATAGAACTTGGCAACTCAAGAAGATGACTACCACTCAAATCAAGGGCCTTGTGGGATTCAGCGAGAGCGGGCACGCGTATGGCATTTCTTTAAGAGAACGGTCCATAATCGAGTATGACTGGTAGGATTTCAATTGATGGAAGCTCATTAATGTCTTCAACGCGGGGCAATCGATTGACATTCTTGGACACTACAGACATAACAAGACATAGAT
>CANSNZ010001173.1:0-108079 GCA_947646795.1 Beta lomatogona
GGCCATGAAATCCGAAAGTTAGACTCCATGTCCGGAATAAAGTTTGGACCCTGGTGGAATCGCTCACCTGGGGTTAACCCTATTCGATGCAAGTGGGTTCAAGTTCAAAACAGACAAAGACGGGAATGCCTATGTATATAAAGCAAGACCGGTTGCAAAAGGATTCGGACAAATTCGTTGTATAGACTATGATGAGACCTTTTCTCCCGTAGTAATGCTTAAATCAATTCGGATACTTTTAGCGATCACGATTTTATGATTATGAAATTTCGGAAACTGATGTCAAAACAACATTCTTGGATCTGCTCTTGAACGAGGTATGCATACGACACAACCTTGAGGGTTTCCTTCGAGATCCAGAAGGTCCTAAAAGGGTTACTGCAAGTTTTCCGTGGAGATCTATTTATGGATTGACGGCATTCTCGAGCCGAATCTTTCCATTTGATGAAGTAATCAAGAAATTTGATTTCATCGAAAGCGAAGAAGAATCTCGGGTCTACAAGAAATGTAGTGGGAGCAAGCCTTTGTCTTCTTGGTATTGTATGTAGATGACATACTACTCATGGGAAATGACGTACCAATGCTTGAGTCAGCCAAGGAATGGTTAAAAAAGTTGTTTCTCCATGAAGGACCTTGGAGAAGCCGAGTACAAACTGGGAATTAAAATCCATAAAGATAGGTCTCGAAGGATGATTGGAGTAAGTCAAGAAACCTATATTGATAAGGTTCTTGCAAGGTTCTACATGGAAAACTCGAAGAGAGGTTTCGTTCCCATGTCACATGGCATATCGCTTAGCTGAGCCGTGCCCGACCGAGCCCGATGAGTTAAAGCGAATGAGTAGCATTCCTTATGCTTCGGCTATAGGATCTATCATGTATGCCATGATAAGTACTCGACCGGATGTTGCATATGCCTGAAGCATGTGTAGCAGGTTCCAAGCAAATCCAGGAGAAGCATACTCGGACTACAGCCTAAGAGCATCCTTAAGTACTTAAGGAGGACTAAAGGCATGTTCTTAGTCTATGGGGACAAAGTGAGTTGGTTGTTGAAGGTTACACGGATTCAAGCTTCCAAACCGACAGAGATGATTACCGCTCTCAGTCAGGTATGTCTTTCGCCTAAATGGAGGAGCAGATTGAGCCGGAAGAGCTCAAAGCAAAGCATCAGTAGCGGACTCTACGACTGAATCAGAATATTTAGCAGCGGTTGAAGCAGCTAAAGAAGCAGGTTGGATCAAGAAATTCTTGACAGAAATGGATATCATACCTAGTGCTCGAAGGGATCGAGTTGTTCTGTGATAACAATGGTGCTATCAAGCAAGCAAAAGAACCGAGATCACATAACAAATCCAAACATGTAATGAGGAAGTATCACCACATTAGGGAGATTGTTGACAGGAAGGATGTCAGGATCTGTAAAGTTCATACGGATGAGAACGTGGCTGATCCGCTAACTAAACCACTACCTCAACCCAAGCATGAGTGTCACGCTAGGGCTATAGGCTTGAAGCAAATGTTAGAGTGGCTTTAGATTATACTAGGTTTAGAAAACTTGTTACAATGTAAAGACATGGTTTTGCTATTTATGTTTATGGGAATAAATTTTATCTTATTTAATTATTGGTTTGGTATTAAATAAAATGTCCAAAATATATCTTGAATTCTATGGTTTTGTCAAATATGTTATTTGATAATTGAAACCATAAGGAACAGAATTCATAGAATATTAAAGTTCCTAATCTAAGTCATTAAACTGACATAAATGACTTGTTAAAAGGATTTGCATATAAGATTGATTGATAGCGCAGTTTCATGGGCTATGGAAATATAGAGATGTTTAATCAATCATATGGATATGTATAGTTGATACATAGTCGAACTAGACCTACTTAGAGGTTTTATAACTTCGAAATTATATTAGTAGATTCCTTAGACATGAGTGGAACATTACTTAGCCCAATGATTGATATAACTTTGATACTCACAAACGTCATGCCGTAAAAGGGGACTATAAAGGCAGCATTCAAAGTTGTGCCAAAAGTTGAGCGGGAGTATTGGTTACCACAAGGTTGAAAAGATCCTCCTATATGAGATAGGATATGTGTCTTGGCCCCTTGAAGAGCGAAAAATTGAAAAATGAATTGCCGTGCTCAAATGGATCATTCGATGATCATTTGTTTGTCAATTCGAACTTGGATCAACAAAAGAAACCTAGAGCCCATAAGGGCCCTAGGGGTGGCCGGCCAAGAGGAAGGGAGAGGAGAAGTGATTCTCCTTCTAACCTAAATATATATATATATATATATATATATATATATATATATATATATATATATATATATATATATATATATATATATATATATATATTTGGTTAGGCAATAAGGAAAATGGACAAGATATCTCTTATTATTCTTATCACTCATATTCTTTCCTAAAGTCACAAAAACTCCATTAAAGTAGAAGAAGAATTTCTTCCTTCCAACTAGCATTGGTGGAGTGTTGATCCGGGTTGGTGGACCAAGTAGAGAGGAATCACAATTGGGGTTCTTAATCCGGGTTATACAAGCTTTGTGGAATTCACGCTACAAAGGTTAATTCTAAACTTATATGTGATCCTTGATTGTATATGCATGTGATCCTGCTTTTAAGTGCTTATGAATTAGATTCATGAAATTCCGCTTATAGTACTTATAGAATCCTACATACAAGACATGATGAAGACACCCACCGCTGTTTATAATTATATCCTATAGAAATTGACTAATCGTATTCAAGTTCAGTTGAAAATATAAATGACAAGCTTAATATAGTTAACAAAGACTAGGTTAGGCTTTTGGCTTTACACACCGTCATTCAAAATAATGATTATCAAATTTAAGTACCTCCGACTTTTCACCAAAGAATTATTCGCCTAATCAAAACCGTAATCTATTGAGCAATTGTCACAAAATAATGATCAAAAAGTAGTTCTTTGTACCGGCATTTTGTTGAAGCTATGATATATAGCGCACAACACATGTGAGTGTCCCACATTGATAAAAGAAGAGAGATGGGTTCACTTTATAATGCAAAGGGGTCACTCCCCTTATCGCCATATGGTTTTAAGGTGGAACCTCCATTGTCTTGTGAAGTGGACTACTCTCTCCTTGTGATGGGTGCGGCCCATGCCCATATTTAACATGGTATCGAGCCAGGCCCATGGACGGGTCCATTAATTTACTCTCGGGCCAATTTGAAAAAGGGACCTCACATGTGGGGGAGTGTTGGGCTATGATGTATAGCGCACAACACATGTGAGTGTCCCACATTGATAAAAGAAGAGAGACGGGTTCACTTTGTAATGCAAAGGTGTTACTCCCCTTATTGCCATATGGTTTTAAGGTGGAACGTCCATTGTCTTGTGAAGTGGACTATCTCTCCTTGTGATGGGTGCGGCCTAGGCCCATATTTAACACATTTCTATCAAAGACGACCAAAACAAAAAGAAACTTCCATATTACCCGAAAATGAATAATGAAAGCCGAATTATTTTATCTTATCTAATTACTTTATGATTATGCCATGATAGACAACTAACACACGCATGTATCGCCCACGAATGCTTCACTTATGACTGGAAAGGACAAAAATTCGAACGTTTGCAAATGGTCAGCTCATAGATAATTAATTGTTCGCCAACTTGGTACTACTCTAATCTCTTGTGTACGTGTTTTTGTCAAATCAACTACTATAAGGGAACCTTGGAATTAGTGGTGTCAAAACAGGTTCTCAAACATGTTCCCGGTATACCCACGGCGAACCCAGGTCCGACCCGGGACAGTCGATTCTGATTGTCGCTGCCCCAGGTCGTGATTGGTCGTGTTTTGTTCATCCGGGTCGAACACATTTGAATCATTGGATTCCCTGGTGCCGGACTGTGTCCGAGAGTTCCATTTACAAGTCGATCCATTTTCGGGTATGATCGCCCGTTGACATTTTTTTTTGCCGAGTTTGCGCAGGTCGTATTTAGGTTTCATGTACGGTTGAGTTAAGTCAAATGTACTCCGGCTGAATTAGTAATGACCTTAGTTCGATCATTGTGAAACATCGGGTCCATTCGCTATTGAACGTCAATTCAGCTTCGGGTAACTCCTGATCGGGCCATCTTGATTTTGTTATGGATTTTGTAAACGAATCATATTAATAAAAGTATTAAGATCGACATATATATACATATGTGTGTGTGCGATAAATATATGGATGACAAACGAAAAAACCAATAAAAACAATATATAGATTACCGTGATGTTTAGTGTATTATCTTATTCAACTCTTATTTCGAATAATCAATCGCGTAACACCACTCTAATGAGTAAAGGAGTAGAACGACTCTTCATATGTTTTAATATTATATATTTGCATAATTGCATTATTACATACACATTAAAGATTTAAAATTATTACATACACATTAATAATCACATGATTAATACTTAGAGTTGGTACTACTAGTTTGTCTAATAAGTATTCAAGTAACAACCATAAGGGTTAAGACATAAGTCCATACCGATTATTAATTAGAGTTAATAAACTATTAAACTCAAATATTTAGTTAGTTAATGACTTACTCACTCTCACTGAGTCACTATATAGCAACAAAAAGAGTTAAAAGATGAGTTGAATTAAAGAATTTTAAAAATTAAGAAATGAAAATATGAGATTAGAATATTAGATATAATAAGTTAATAATATGTAGAGTTGAAGCCTAAAATGATCGTGACGAAGATGGAGACATGAAGTGATGAAGTTATTATGTTGTCATTAATATCTTATTAGGTTGACATTAATGAAAGCATCGTAATTATGAAATTGTTCAACTTTCATCGCTCATGGAACAAAAAATGATCAACATTAATCGAATATGAAGATGATGACTGTGATAAAGATGATACATAATCATATCAGTATAGGATGAAACAATGAAAGTAAATCATAGTTAATACCAATCATATCAGTGGAGGATCAAAGTAGATCATGGTTAATACCAATCATATTAGTGGAGGATCAAAGTAGATCATAGTTAATACCAACTACCAATCATAACCTTCCTCGTGTATGATAGTGGAGGATCAAGATCGTTGATGTTTCGGTTGTTGATCTTAAAAAATAGCAACATAGGAGGCGATCTTATTAAACGATTCATATTAGGAAAATCACGTTACGTTAACAATAATCAAAGCATCATTAGATTGATCGACTTTCATCGTTGATGTTTCAGTTGTGGATCTCAAAAGATAATAATATAAGAGTCTCGAGTCTATTTGATTCAGTATCTCTTTGAGTTGCTATACGTATCGCCGTATCGGTATTATGGTAATTACGCTATTACAGTTTGCCTTAACAGTTTCACGTCATTCATAATCATCTTTACATGAATTTTCCAACTTGTTTAAAATTAATAATACTAATTAAACTTCTAAAGTTCATAATTTTTATTAATTTATAACAATAATACTAGTTTAAAAAGTTAAGTAGATTACTAAACAAATCAATACCAGAATTACAAATTTAGAATACTTAAGACCATTGATTTGAGAAAGATTAAAATTAAACCATTGATATTTTTCAATCCATGTGCTTGTTGACTATCAATGCTCATTGGTCCAAAAACAAAGTCATGGATCATGAATTGAGACTATTGATTAAAGAAGAGTAAATCTGATCCCTTCATTTCTCTACTCTCTTTCTCTTACTCACTAACCTTAAATCTGATCCGAGCCATTCAATATTTTCATCCAACGATCCTAAATCCCCTGAAAACCCTAACCTAAAAACCCCCTCATTTTCCCTCTTCTCAAATACGAACCCTAATCTCAGCCCCCTCTCTCTCTCTCAAAGTCTCTCACTCTCCATCGTCGGAAATCAAAGTCTCTCACTCTCCCTCTCCCTCGTCGGAACCCTAAGCTTTTAGGGCTTGCTTTTGCTAACTTTGTGTTCTTGGCGTAATGAGAAACTCGCTCTTGTTGCCGTGCGCCCCGCTGATGAAGATGTTGATGATACTTCTGTGTCGTCGTCTCACCGTAACTCCACTGTCCTCAATGCTGTCGTACTTGGCAATGTTGTAAGTTGCTTTTTCTTTAATGTGCTTCATTTTAGTTGCTAGATGTTGAGATTTGCTGCTTGAGTTGGTTGTTTTGATTCTCGCCTTAAAGGTTTGATTTTAAGATTTTCGTTTTTCTAGATAGTTTGATGTTGTGATCCTAAAAGACTCGTAAGGAAAAAGTTTCTTTCTATTTGAAGTCGGATGATGGAGAGTTCTATAACCCATTGCTAATAATGAACAACATGCTAATTTTTAAAACGCTAGTAGAATTTATCACATAAGAAGTCTAAAACTCTAAATAATCTGCTATGAACTCTCCTCTTTCATTCCAAAAGAACTTAACTCATATGAGACCCCATATAGATACTAGTATTATTTTTGGTGCTAAGTATGCTTTTTGAAGCTTTCTTGTTATATGACTTCAGTGAATGCACTTCATTGATTCACTGGTGACGTTCACTTACTCAGCGTCTGAAATTACCTCAATTTTTATTTTTTCAGCCCGTCTATCTGAAGAAAGGAAACATATTCTTCGGTACAACTATCCAAAAAGCAATTACATCTGAGCAGAGAAGCAAAATGATGCAAGAGAGCATTGCTTTAGTTTTTACTTTTTATGGTGGGCAAATTTCAACCATTTTAGCTTTTCTCATTTTATTTTTCCTTTCTAAGGTCCTTGATTAACAATATGTAGGACAACTTGATTAGGCTAAGAAGAAGCTCAACAAAGAATGAAGATACCAAGCGACTTTCTAAGTATGGTACATAACTCTCATGCTTCAATTTTCGTTTTGATGGCCAAAGCTGATGACATCATTTTGGTTTGATTCGGGGCTGCAAGGTACTTGAAGCTTGAATGGATTTGAACTGTATGGTTGATTAATTGTCGCACAATCTTAATCTGAATAAAGGTAAAGCTGAATATTGTTTAATAGCTTCGAATTTATGAGCTATATAATTGGGAAAGTAAATAAACGATGATGAATAGCTGCAAGTCCAACAATGTTTCTCACTCAAATCTTGCCTCTTAAGGAATAATCGATCGTTTTGCTTCGAGCCTTCTCGAACCCTTATGCGGTGCTCTCATGAACAAGTTGGTATAGCTGCCAGTGGCCCGCCGTTGCCGCTTGTAGCTCGCCGGCGCCGCCAGGATATGCCGTTGCGCCGTTGGCTCTCGCTTTGTGGTCGCTATCGCCTTGCCGCTTTGTGGTTGTTGCTGGTTTTCTTCTTGTGGTTTGCTGCTGGCTTGCTTCTGCTGGTTTGCTGCTTGTGGTTGTTGCTGTTGCTGGCTTGCTACATATAATAAATTCAGCAATTTGATTTTTGTAATTTCGTTTGACATTAACACATGTATTTTGAATGAATTTATGATATTATATTAACTCGACCCAATTATCAAACTTTGTTCTTCACTCAAACAAGTTACGATGTTAATTATATGTTGTGGAAAAATTAAAGTATAGTATTTTATGGAAGCATTTGCATTATACAAAGCAACTGAAAAATTAATAAGAAGACATTCTATAATAATATGCACTAAAAAACTTGTAGTTAAAAAGTAACCATTATAATCTCATCAATAATTAAAACACTATGACATGAACCAAAAGTACATCAAAAATAATTTAATTGAGAATGTAATTTAATTTTTTTATTAAATTATTATTAAATGTAAGTAATTTTATAAATTACCATATTGAAATGATTTTGTAGATATAGAAAAATAATTGAATTTTAGTAATTTTGTTGAGTTTAGTCGTCAAAATAAGTTGGTTTGAAAAATTGCGTAAAATTAGGTTGATTTTATTTTCAGATCAATTAGAATTCGAGTTGAACCAAGTATTTACTGAGCCTAATTGAGTTTTGGGTTAATATCTGGTTTAGTTCGGTCGGGTTCGGGTTTGAATGCAGGTCTGTGTGGTCAGGTCAGAATATAATCTAGCCGGGTGCGGTCCAGTCCGGGTAATCCTCAGTCGCTTTCGGCCAGTTCTGGGACCGACCTCACAGTCGAACCAGGTTCAAGTCGTCAAGATCGTCGACCCGGCGGTCGTCCTGTTTCGACACCCCTACTTGGAATCTAGACTTTTTTCTTTCTTTTCAATTTATTTTTTTTTAAAAAAAATAATATACAGGACGGTCTTATAATAATGGCAAAACTTGAACAAACCTTCAGCCTCTTCTCTAAATTTTTTTAAAATAATGACCATGTTACATTTTTTGTATGTCTATGGATTATATATTTTCGAGGCTAAATTGGCCGCAATACTATAAATTATGACTTGGATATATGGAGCACTACAAATATTGACTAATACTCCATTCTTTTGGATTGAGAGAAACTGAACTGAAATGCAATAAAATGAAATGAACTAAACTGAAACTGAACTGAACTGAATTGAACTGAGCGGAACTGAATTGAGAGAAACTGAATTACAGAGATTAACTGAACTGAATTGAACTGAACTGAACTGAACTGAAACAGAGTTGAACTGAACTGAACTAAACTAAAAATAAGTCTAAAAGAACAGGGCATAATAGCTAGAAATATCACAAACTATTAGCCTTGGTGCGATGACATCATTAATGATGCGGGAGGTCTTTTTTGGTCGAAGATTCTACATCTGACATCATTTATGATACACTCTGCACCAAAGCTAATAGTATGTGATATTCTGGCTACTAGTCAATGTTTGTGGTAATCGTGTACCCAAGTCATAATTTATGATATTGCGACCAATTTTGGCAAAAAAAGTGATAGGTTGCAACTTACAATTATTAAAAAAAAAAGTATTATTATGTAAATTGAGTATTTATTAATGCTACCTGATTCTTTATTTTATTTTTCATCTTGGTTTTGTTTGCCAATACAAAAATACATTTTAGTACTCCCTCTTTTTCTATACTTCTTTTAAAGCTGATTTAGGTTTTATTTCTCCTTCTTGCTCTATATTCTATTATAGAAATGTCAAAGGGATAAAATTCGTCAAAAGCCAAAGGAGCCTAAAGCCTATATCACATTTAAAAAACTTTTTAGCCCATCAATATATATAAAAAAAAGATAAAACCCTTTTAGCCACGTGGCAGGTTTACAATGAGTTTGTACAAGTGTCATATTATAAGTTATGAAAGTTCCACATTTAGCTTATTTTCAAGTGATCTTAATTTTTTATACTATTTAAACATGGTCCAAGTATTGTGCATGAAAGATCCCGAAAAGTACACTAGGGGAGAAAAAAGGAAGGGCTGCGGTTTTCAAGTAAAACGCCTCCCTTTATTGAAGGGTTGCGGTTAGCCCAAAAACGCGAAGAACCGCGCAGCCCTTAATGGGTTGGGCTTTCAATTACTTAGAAGCGCGCACAAAGCTAAGAGGGGATTTAGGTTCCCTTTCCTCTGCTCTCTCACTCAACCCGTCCGAATGAAATATCCCTCTCTCCCACTCATCATGTCTCTCTCTCAACGCTATCGCACAAAGAGGGGATCCTCTCCTCTTTCCAGTTTCACGTCATTTTAGTTTTTTATCTTTCTCTCCTCTTCTCTTTCCAATTTCATCTTTCCTCTAAACCCTATATTTCACGATTAATGCCTAAAAAACCCTAAAATTTCAACAAAATATCCCTAATTACGTTGACTGGATTGGTTCGAGTTCGAGTTTTGGTTCGAATTTTGGTTCGCCTTGAAGGATTTGTTCGAATTTCTCTATCCTGTCTCCTCTTCGTCGTGCACCATCACGTCGCTCACAACACGTCGTACAAAGAGCGGAATTGAAGCTTCATTTCACTCTCGTCGCGCGCACCAACGTCGCCGGAATATTGATTATAAGTTGGTTCGACATGCATTCGCCGTCGCTGCCTAGATCTCGTCGTTTCGCTAATTTTTATTTGCTTCGATTTCTGTAAATCTTTGATGGAATTGATTGTATTGTCCAATGTCCAATATTTTTGATTTCGCTCTCTTTTCCGTTTTTGGCAAGTGAATATGCGACTCTTTGAAATTTTTCGGCAAAAAAAGTTCATATCTTATTATGTGATAATAGTGAAAATATGTGAGGGGATCTGTAGAGTTAGCCAGATAATTAGTTTAGGTAACATATTGATATTGATAATGCATAGCACCAAAAAAACAACATATTGATAATGCAATGCTCGGGCTTTTACTAAGCCTTGCAATATGCTTCAACATGAGAAGATAGATTTGTATCGAATCTAACATACTGATACAGTGGGTTTATAAATTGATATTAGTTTAGCAACCAAATAATGTATTGTATATGTTTATTTACTAAATTTACACACCTATTGTTCTCTTTTTTTTTGTTTGTGATGATTTACTGGCTGTGTTTTTTTGATGTTCTATGTTTTATGTGTGTGATACTGGGATGTTGTGAAAGTTTGTGTATACTATTTTTGCTACGCTAAAGAATTTGCGTTCTTAAAATTTGTGAAGTTCTCGATTTTTTTGATATATTTAGGAGTAAAAAAATGCAAAAAAAAAAAATTATTTTTATTTTTTTTGGGTCACAAGGGCTGCGGTTATGGTCAAAACCGCAGCCCTTCGTAAAAAGAAGGGCTGCGTTTTAGGCCCAAAACCACAACCCTTCCAATATGGAAGGGCTGCGTTTCGGGTTTAAAACCGCAGCCCTTCGTGAAGGGTGCGGTTTAAAAACGCAGCCCTTCACTTTTAGTGAAGGGTCTAGCACGTAAAAGGGCCGCTCGCCAAAAACGCAGCCCTTAGGGCTGTTTTGACCGCAGTCCATTCGTTTTTTTCCACTAGTGGAAGGCAAAATTGGAGGAACACTATAAACTATGACTTGGGTGCACGAGCACCACAAACATGACTAGTAGGCAGAATATCACAAACTATTAACCGTGGTGCAAAGCGTATCATTAATGATACCAAGGGTCAATTTTTTGGCTGGAGATTCTAGTTTGTGATATTGTGGTTTCTAGTCAACGCTTGTGGTGCCCCCGTACATGGCCCCAAATCATAGTTTGTGGTATTCCGGTCAATTTTCCCTTAATTTTCAATGATTTAATCTACAAAATAACATAAATAAATTAGATTTTATTTTGTTTCTTTTTTATTATCTTTTTCACTTGGAATATTTAAGTCAATTTTTGAAACCTTTGACCATGTGTAGTGATTATTATATATTGAAAAAAATAATTATGTTAGATCATCTTAGGTTTGTCTCACTTTGTATGTTACAGCTTTCGAATTTCTCTAACTGTGTCTACAAATTGGTAGTAGGGAGGAGATAGTGTTGTTTGTGTCTTATTCTATCAAGCCTCTTTAAACATATAGGATGATTCTATAGAGTCATGGGTTGCTATAAGATCAAATAAAATATTAAACAAAGATAATACTATTTTTTAGGATAATAAAATCTAACCTATACGAAATTATATCTAATCTATATCACAATTAACATTCCAAATCTAATAGAATTTGGGGTAATATAAAGTTTAGAAATTTTTAGGCGTAACTTTTAAACCAGAAATTATGATGTAACAACCCAGAAACCACCGCCTCTTTGTAAAAAGACAAAACTCAATATTGACATGAAACAAATGAAAAATTACATCAGTTTCATGTCATTATTTGTGTAGCCCGGGTTATTTTTGTAGGATGTGCCTCGTAAGATTTTGTTATACAATATTGTATGGTGTAACATGCTATACCCAAGTCGCACTTTAGTTACACGAGACTCGATTTAAATACTTCATTTATATGCATCCTGTTTCAAGAGTTGTAGTTATGAACAGTCGAAAGGAGGCATCTTATTAATAGAAAATAAACCCTCGAACACTAAGGGAAGGTATGTGATCTCAGAGATGCTACGAAGCTTCCAGTGTGATTAGAATTTGAGATGGTGCCAGAGAAAAAGAGTAGGCATGGTATATAAGATTATTTTCATCCCTTCTTGAAGTTATCACTTGATCAGAACGAAGGAAATGTAGCGAATTTAGAAAACTAGTATTTGCAGCACGTGTGTTTGCAGTCTCGTCTATCATATTCCGAATTATAGAACATAGAATCATTTTTTCGTCTTGATAAATAATATATTAACTTTTGATTTTCTAACCATAGTCTAAGTTGGACTTCTGTAGACAGCGTCTTCCTATTTTAGCACCCAATAATCAATACCTGAGTATAGTTGGTCTAGATCAAATAAATATAAGCTCAAAACTAAATTTCTTTCAAATCCATTAAAAATTTTAATAGATGTTCTAAAGTTCTTCTTATAAATCATTTTCTAAAGCCCATTTTAGAACCTTGTCAAATTAATTAATTAAGATAGTTAATTTTATTGATTATATGTCAAATATTCCAAAATATTTGTATTAAAAAGGTTTTTAGTTTTAAATCTCGTAATGATGTCAAAAATCTGTAAAAAAATAGATTTTGAAGGACATGGAGCTTTTCTAGCATGTTGTGTCTTAGCATGACTCGAAGTTTATTTATTTATTTTATTGTGAGTGATAAAAAGGCCGAGATCAACCCTTGTAGGCCACTAGCCTATAAGGCCTACCAGCTTAGGGCTATATACAAGGCTTAATAGCCCTGAAGACAACAGGTCTAAAAGCCTACTGCTACCACCACAAGTGAAAAATACTGCAACGTATTGTTGTGATGAGGATTTGAACCCTGATAAAGCATGAGAATTCAAAGGGTACTCCGCTGAGCTACCACCTCTTCCTTGTACTTTACAGTATTTATTGTTGGGTTCATTCATTGTTTATCATTCATATCAAAACATACACCAACATCATCATCACACAAATTTAAAACAAATGATAGTGGATACCTAAGGGTATAATTGTAATATGGTGTAACCTTATTTTAATATAATTGGAATGCCAAGTCTCCCATGTGTGGTGCGCTATTATGATCATAATTACACATGGTATCAGAGCCAGCATGACATAAAGGTCACAGGTTCAAATTTCATCCACCCCTCCTTTCTAAGTGAAATATTTAGCGCCATATATGAGAGAAGGATGTGTTGCATCTACACTTCAAGCCCAAAGGGCTCTCGTGTAAGGGAGTGTGATAGAGTATAAAACTAACCTTGGGGTTTCGACCATCAGTTTAAACATTTGGTTGAGTTGGTCCTTTGACATTGCTTACGTCGCTGTACATTAAGTTTCTCAAGTTATGCATGCTCCCTACACATCTTATATGTTGGTTATCAAGCATATGTTTTGGTACTTGTAGGGTACAACTCAGTTTCGTTATGGATTTGACGTGCCAAAAAAATTTCAATCATCATTACATACTCTAATGCAGATTAGGCAGGGTGTCCTGGCAGCTCTTGATCTACCACAGGGCTTGCTATCTTTTTAAGAGGTAATTTGATCTCTTGGCATTGGAAAAAGCAAGCATACGGTTTCCAAGTATTCCATAGAAGCAGAATATCATGTTGTTGCATATATACAATGCAAACACGATATTGACTCGATCGCTCTATTCTCGCAAAATTGGGACCACTCATTCGCTCTCCAGTTCGGCTATAATGTGACGGTGTGTCGACTTCCTAGTTAATAGTTAATCCAGTTAGCATTATCGTAGGAAACACATCACTATAGATTATCATTTTGTGTGTGTGTGTGTTGCTCACAGTGACTTAGTCCTTCAATATGTCTCTACTCAGTTACAAATTCCTGACATCTTTACTAAAACTTTGTGGTCAGCATTTTGACTTTTTGCGTTCCAATATGCACACGCCTAAAGCACTAGTAGAAAAATGACGATTTGCGTCTCACCATCTGCGTCGCACAACATGACAAACGTCGCAGAAGACTCATTTGCGTCGCATGCAACAGGGAATCGACGCAAAAGACGACCTATCTGCGTCGCACGTCTCTTTAGTACGATGCAAAAAGTTATTTGCGTCGGACTCTATGGCCCATCCAACGCAGATGATTTGGGCTGATTATATAAAAAATGCACCGTACTTAAATGATTTGGGCTTATCTGCGTCGCATGGGCTATATGTGCGACGCAGATACCCTTCATTTTTTCTAAAACCCAGACAAAATGCATCAATTCCACCAGCCGTCTCTCTCTCTCTTCTCCTTCTCCCTCTCTCCTTCTCATACCACCAGTTCTCCACTTCGCTTCATCTTCTCCTTCTCATACCACCAGTTCTCACCATGTCCGACGCAAATGGGCGCCTCGCATCCGACGCAAATCGTCGATTCTGTACTAGTGGCAATTTTTGCCAAATTAGGATCATTCATTACTAATCAGACAACTAACTATTACATATTTTTATTAATTCATGCAGAGAATTGAGTTACACCAACTCTATAATACAGGTTTTTTTAGAGTGTTTGCAGCAAAGAAGAAGAGAAAATATGGTGCACTAAATCTAGTGTCCTAATATTATGCATAAAAAGGTTCAGCAATTTATGGCATCTGCAAATACGAAGAAGAAGATGAATTCATCAAAAAAAAAAATGCAAAAAAAAATGAGAGTGTAAGTTACATCCTAACCACGTTAGTATCTGTGATTATTGTAAGAGATATTTTCAGGAATTCAGATTTATCAAACATAAATAGAAGTTGCGAATATCGAAATACTTTATCATGGTTCGTAATAGCTTTCTTATTTATACGGATTTATTTTTTTGATACCCCATTTCAAAAAAGTTAGTTAATATTCAAAATTATTATTGCTTATCTTACAACTTTAAAAATTAGTCATTTTGTACGGATTCAGTTTATTGATCCCCAAAATGTGCAACACCCCCGACAATACTCTATTTTCCAAAATACCTTTTCAATATAAAACTTAGAGAATCATCAAAGCATTATCGCCCGTGTGATAATGTATGAATTTTGTAGCGGAAATAATAATAAATAACTTTGAAAATAAAACTTAATCAACCAAAAATCAACGCCAAAAGTCAAACCAACATAAAGTCAAAAGTCAACCTCAAAAGTAAAATTCAACTAGAAAAGTAAAAGTCAACTATAAATATAAAGTCAACACAAGCTCTCCAACTTGCCAAACCCATGATGCATCATCTTCAAACTTGTAATCGATCGATGCTCTATTGATCCCGAGAGGCTGCTCACCAAATGGGTCATCACAGGATCAATAAGACATAACCATGATCAACACATACACACAAAACACGTAATCAGCATTGCTGAGTACTACATAGTAAATAAATATAAAACCTAACATGATACTAATAAACATTAAGCCGAGATAAATAATAATATAATAACATAGCAGACTACTTTACTGAACTAAACTCCACAACTAATAAATTAATTAATTAATTTAGATGAAATAGGCAATGGAAAGAGTTGTCCAAACCAAATCGGTCTTCAATTTAGAAGATGAAGTACGGGCGCGACTCCGTACACCCCCGACCTACAATATCGAGCAACCTTTAAATAAAAAATAGGACACATGGTGATCAATTTGGTCCCAAGAAATGCCATGGGCTACCACCATGTACCCCAACTCATACTAGTCCAACACTTCAGACGTGCACAAGTTTAAAGCTATTGCTATTCACTTTCCACTTTAAGTGATTAATAAATTATTTACTTGTTATGAATCACAAGTAGGACAAATAATATAATCATCAAAGACACATAAACTTCCATTTTTATCTTAGGATTAGATAAGGTGATCATCAACTTAACAATCCAAGAATAATTTCAATATTAAATCCATAACCTTTATTTATTTGTTGATCCAAGTCAACAACCAACCAACCTTTCACAGGTGAATAACCAACTTACCAAATAAGGCCCTCAGTCCTCATAAAGTAGTTAAAAATCCAAAGGGAACAACATGATCCAATCAATGATCCAATACTAATATAAAATCCCTCATGTGAATTAATAAGATAAAGTTCCCAATCCTATATGCTTGCATCAATCATCCATACAAACATAAGATCATCATCATAACCAATATGCTTCACACAACGGCATAAAACATGCAAATTCAATTTGAGTATAAATCACATATGAACTATAAATAGTTCCCTATACATGATACTACATGAATCCCATCCATAGGACATGATACTAATCCAACCCACACATAGGTATGTACGTACCTTGTGTAGACAAAGTTCGAGGCCACTTTAACAAGCTTAAAATTCGCCTAAAGAGAATTCTCCGCCTAACAATAATCGACATAACCACAACCAATACTCTATAAATTGCTAGCAATATTAAAATACTTTAAACCCTCTTTAAAAGTGTTTAAAAACCTTTCGTATTCTTAAAACTTCAATTATTAATACACCCTAGTGTTGTAGCCTAAAATATCTACGGCTCTTTAACAGACACGTGGATCCATCAGGACCGTACACGTGTCCAATCAGAGAAAATAAAGGATAATGATTTAACCATTGGGTTATACTCAGATGGGAGGAAAAGCTCACCTTTTGGCCCAAATGTTAGTTAGACCCCAAATCCTTAAAATGGCTGCAGGTGATTGGTTGATGATCCATCCCCAATCATAGCCTGCCAAATGTCATGATTTGATTCCCTAGCTAATCAGGTGCCCCTATTCTAGGGCAACCTAAAAAGGCAGTAGTCATATCACAAACACTATAGATACCCCTGAAATTAGGAGAAAGGTAATTCAATGCAAACAGTGTAAACTTACTATGTGGAAATACTCTCTCACTTTCTCTTTCTATGTCAACGTTTTCCTTCAATACTCCTGATTCCTAACTTAAGCTTTGGAGGGGGAACCACCACCCAAACCTCCAGGGTGGGTCCCTTTTTTTGCAGGTTCAGGAACGAAGCTCAGGTTCGGATCCACCAGATTCAGACATCATTGAACAAGTCTCCAAGTGAAGAACATCTAAGGGAAACTAGTTTACTTGCCGGACAAGGAGACTAAATATTTGGCGCTGTCTGTGGGGAGACGCAACGATAACTGACTGTCAATCGTCAAATGTGGCTCGGAATCGAAGTTTTCAGATCAATGTCGAAGACACAGTAGAACATGAGAGACCGCCTCGAGGAAGGGAAAGACCTCCGTCCATCGTCAATGTCTTTGGACCAAGCCAACAACCTAACATTTAGGAGAATCTTGAACGTCCAGTGATTGCTGTCCATATAGAGAACGTCCTGAATGACTTCCAGACTAAGAGGCAGCGGTCGTCCAGAAGCAGATCAAGAACAACATGTTGTTTTTCCAAATTAACCCGGAGCCAGCAGCTAACAATCCCGTCCCTCTTAGGGGACATTCCCAAGAGAATCATCCAGGTCTAAGTCGACCTGTTCGTCAGGAACAATCTAGGAGAATGGCCAGAGAAAAGCAGCCAGAAGGTAACGAGCATCGAAGGAAGATGGACTGGAACCTGGTGGTTAGGACCCAGGATAGTGTTCGTCCAAATGGGCACCGAATGGAAACATATGCCAGGGAATATTTAGAGGCAAAGAAAGTTGTTGCATTACAACGGTCGGCCACAGGGTCTACATCATACTTGAGAGACCCTCCTTTGAGGATACCATTAAGAACAGAAGGAAGAAGTCTGGGCCCTTCTCTTATTCATCCAAGATAAGAGAAAACGATGATTCAGCCAATGGTTTATAGGCGTCCAGCCCCTGCAAACACTTCATCTAATCCTGTGTAGAAAGAATACCTTAAGGAGTTCATACCCATTGAGGGATAGCTGGGAGCCCTCCGGATTAACTGGCCTAGTCTATTCTAGGCCAGGATCATGGAGGCGCCCCCCTTCCCAAATGTAAAACTCCCTACCACAGAGCCTTTTGATGGAGCAATAGATCCAGACGATCACCTATCCGCTTACAAACATCAGATGTACGTCCGAGGAGTAGATGATGCTACTTGGTGTAAGAACTTCCCGGCAACTCTGAAGGGAGTAGCTTAGAAGTGGTTTAACAATCTTCCCCCCAATTCAGTCAACAATTTTACTGAACTTAGTTTCTTATTTACTAGTCACTTTGTTGCCAATCGGCAAGAGCAAAAAAGAAGCATGCACTTGGGTAGGTCGTCCAACGACCAAAAGAAGCCCTTAGAAGTTTTGTCAAGAGAATCAATCTAGAAGCCCTTCAGATTCAAGATCTCAATGCTGGTGTGGCCTTTGATGCCTTCATCAGGGGGTTGAGGCCAGGAAGTTTTAAGTTTGACCTTGTGAAGAAGAAAATCACCACTCTTACCGAAGCCTTAAAAGAAACTGAAGCGTTTATTCACGCCACTGAAGTATGTGCTAAGGCAAAGCACCCTGAGTCGAAGAAGCCTGAAGAGGTAGCTCAACCAAAGAAGAGCAACCCTAAAAAGGCTGAGACTTGGGCTATAACCTCCGCAACTACTTCGTCTAGGAGAAGCAAGAGGAAAGAATCTGAATCTTCAGCCAATCCCATTGAATTTAGCAAGGACCAATACTCCATTCTTATGGAGAAAAAGGACCAATATGAGTTAAAGGCTCCGGCTGAAATGAAGACCCCTTACCGATATAGGGACAAGAGTAAAAACTGCCATTTTTACAAACACTGTGGTCATGAGACGAATGAATGTAAACATCTTAAGAGGGCTTTCAAGGATCTAGCTCGAAAAGGAAAAATGAACTCATACTTACCCCAAGGTGGAAAGAAGTTTCAGAAGAGAGATGACCGTCAGAGCAAGAAGAAGGAGAGTAAAAGTACTGACGAGGATGTCGTCCTTGTTATCTCAGGAGGATTTGCCGCTGGAGGACCAACCAATAGAGGGCACAAAAACTATCTCAGGGAGCTTGACCAAGTCTTATTAACTGATCAGACAAAGGTCGAGCCCTTCCCAAAGGTGGTAGTAAGTGAGCAAGATCGGGGGAAGCTGAGAACTCCCCATGATGACCCTTTGGTTTTTAGAAATGAAGATAGCAAACTTGAGGGTAAGAGAATTCTGATTGACGCTAGAAGCTTGACAGACATCATTAGTGCAGATTGCTTGTCTAGATTGAAGTTTGATTAGAAGAACTTGGTTCCCGTCCACCATCCCATCATAGGGTTTGGAGGAGGAATCATTCACCCTATGGGAACAGTTACTTTGCCCGTTTGAGTTGGAGAGAAGGATGCCTCACGGACTTTGTTCATCAAGTTCTTGGTTGTCCGAGATTTGACAGCATATAATGTCATACTTGGATGGTCAACTCTGAATCATGTTAAAACTGTGATAGTAACTCACTTAATGCTTATAAAGTTTGAATGTGATGGTGGCCAAATTGGCTCCTTGTATGAAGATCAGCAGGCGGCTAGGGAATGTTACCTAACTACTCTGAAGCTGTCGTCATGGAAAGCAGACAATGAGGACCAGACGAAGATCGTTGGCGGAAGGAGTACGTCTGAAATTGGGAAAGATAAGATGAAGGTCGTTGGCGAAAGGAAGACGTCTAAAATTGTAAAGGACCAAGTGGCCTCACTGAGAATGACAATTGAGAGTCCTCAGACGCCGGTTGTTCCCTCAAGGAAAACATTTGAGCATCTTCCCAGAAAAAAAAAAGGAAGTATGAGCCCGTCAAGGAAGAGCCCCCCTCGTCTAGAGAAGTGATGGCCATTATAGGGGTCGCCCTAGAACGTCCAAAGCCGGTAGAAGCCCCGGAAGATGTCTATTTGGATGAAGCTCGCCCGTAAAGAACCGTAAAGATTGGATCTTCACTCTCTCCGGCTTCGAGGGGCATTTTAATCAACCTCGCTAAAAGAATATTAAGACGTGTTTGCTTATTGTGTTGAAGAAATGCCTGGAATTGATCCAGAAATAGCCGTCCACCGGCTAAATGTTTATCCAAGTTTAAAACCTGTTCGTCAGAAGAAAGGCACTTGGGCCCGGCTTGGAACCAGGTGGTCGACCAAGAAGTTCAAAAATTGTTGGAATCACGCTTTATCAGAGAGACGTACTATCCAGATTGGATTGCTAATGTGGTCATGGTGCCAAAGCCCAATGGCACATCGCGGATGTGTGTGGACTACACTGATCTCAACAAGGCTTGCCCTAAGGACAGTTTTCTTTTGCCTAAGTTGGATCGACTGGTGGACTCCACGGCCGGCCAAGCTTTGTTAAGCTTCATGGACGCATATTCAGGCTTTCATCAAATCCCCATGTGGCTAGAGGATCAGGATAAGACGTCCTTCATTACCGAGAAAGGGTTGTATGGCTGGTTGAGGATGCCTTTTGGCCTTTGTAATGCGCAGGCCACATTTCAAAGATTGATTAATACTGTCTTTCAGCCACAGTTGGGAAGGAACATGGAAGCATATTTTGATGATATGATAGTGAAGAGTCGGCAAGAGGAAGGCCAGGTTGGTGATTTGAGATAAACTTTTGAAACTCTCAGAAAGTACAAACTGAAATTGAACCCCAAAAAATGTGTCTTTGGCGTCTTGTCTGGGAAGTTTTTGGGTTTCTTAGTAGATCAAAGGGGGATAGAAGCAAATCCCGAAAAAATTAAAGCCATCATTGACATGAAGTCTCCGTCCAAAATCAGAGAAGTACAACGTCAGACAGGTTGCTTAGTGGCCCTTGGACGGTTCTTGTCTAAGTCAAGAGACAAGTGTCATGATTTTTTCGCTACTATCAAGAAGAAAGCTAAGTTTGAATGGACAGCAGAAGCTGAGCAAGCGCTTTAGCAAGTAAAAGATCACCTTCGTCAATTACCAAGGTTGGTCAGTCCAGTCGAGGGGGAAAACTGTTTGTATACTTGGCCGTGTCTCCTCAGGCTGTAAGTGCTGTTCTATTGGCTGAAAAAGAGTCTGTGCATATCCCAATATACTTCGTGAGTCATGTGCTTAAGGATGCAGAATGTAGGTATACTCCAGTCGAGAAGTTTGGATTGGCACTCGTTATGGCCAGCAGGAAATTGAGGCCTTATTTCTTGGCTCATAGTATAATAGTCTATACTGACCAATCTCTGAGGCAAGTTCTACAAAAGATGGAAGTCGCTGGACGAATGCTGAAGTGGGCTGTTGAGCTAAACATGTTTGACATATCTTTTGAATCAAGAAAAGCTATTAAGGGGCAAGCCTTAGCAGATTTTATAGTTGAGCTTACTCGACCAGCTATAGAACCTATATATGATCCGGCTGAAGGAAAGAAGCACTGGACGCTCATGGTAGATGGATCATCCACTGTCAATGGATGTGGGGCAAGAATCAATTGTCAATCTCTAGAAGGAGACAAGTTTGAATATACGCTAAGGTTCCAATTTCAAGCTTCCAATAACGAAGCTGAATATGAAGCACTTCTGGCTGGGATCAAGATGTGTAAGACGGCTGGGGCTCTAGATATTGAGGCCAAATCAGACTCTCTCTTAATCGTCAGTCAAGTCAATGGAGACTTCAAATGTAAAGAAGCATCAATGAGCAAATATATGCGTCTGATCATGGATGAGATTGAGCCTTTGAAACGATTTGTTCTGGACCAAGTACCAAGGTCAGAAAATCATCAAGTAGACGCTCTCTCAAAATTGGCCAGCTCGGCTGAAGGTGATGCGCGAAGAACAGTGTTTTGGGAAGTTAAACCAAAAAAGAGCATTGACCAAGAACGAGTCATGTTTCTTAGCTGAGGGGCAGTTTGGATGGATGCTATAATAGAGTACAAGAAGACAGGCGACTACATTCAGACCCTGTAGAGGCAAAGTATGTAAAAGCACGAGACAAATGGTTTGAATTGTGGGATGAGACCCTTTACAAGAAGTCATTCAATTGTCCTCTTCTCAAGTGCATCACCAGGGAAGATGGTCTAGAGGTCTTAAAGGAACTCCATGAAGGAGCTTGTGCATCCCACATTAGGGGAAGAGCATTGGGAGAAAAGGCTTTAAAGACCCGGGTATTACCGGCCTACCTTAAATGAGGATGCTCTTGTCTATGCAAAGAAGTGTGACAGTTGTCAGATGCACAAATATCTACATCAGAAGCCGTCCAATTACTTAACTCCTATCTTGTTACCTCTGCCTTTTGCCAAATGGGGCATGGATATTCTGGGACCTTTCCCTGTAGCCGCTTGGCAAAAGAAGTTTGTAATTGTAGATGTGGACTACTTCACTAAATGGATAGAGGCTGAAGCCATGCGGGGTATAATTAACAACGAATGACATCAAAGGCTTTATTTGGAAGAGCATTATAACTCATTTTGGCATGCCGCAGTCCATCGTCTTTGATAATGGTCCACAGTTTGAAACGCCTAAGCTGAAAGATTGGTTGGCAGAAAGAGAAATCAAAGCCCACTTCACTGCAGTCGTCCACCCACAAGCCAATGGGCAAGTAGAGTCCTTCAACAAGATTCTATCCAATGGAATTAAAGGAAAGCTGGATAATGCTAAGGGACAATAGGTTGAAGAACTACAACTGGTGTTATGGTCCATCAGAACCACGACCAAAAACTCTACAGGAGAGACACCCTTCAAGTTAGTTTATGGTACCGAAGCCGTCTTGCCCATTGAGATTGAAGAACCCACCCCTGTGAGTCATGTTGTACAGGGGAAGATGCCAATCTGGGCTGCATTACGCACGGCTTTGGATCAAGTACCAGAAGTCAGGGGCAATGCTTTGCTAAGATTGCAATTGTACAAGCTGCAAATGGCTCGGGACTTCAACAAGAGAGTCGCTAGACGACCACTCAAGATAGGGATTTGGTTCTAAGGAAGATGGAGGCCGTTGGACGAGCTAAAGAACTGGGAAAACTGACACCAATTTTGGAAGGACCCAATATGGTTGTCCAGGAGGTGCGAAGCAGAACATTTCATCTCCAAGATATGGATGGAAGACCAATACAGCGCACTTGGAACTCAGACACTTTGAAGAAGTACCACATCTAACTCAGTTAATCGCCAAGAAACCTGTAAGTAGTTTGTAATCACACAAAAGTGTCATGGCATAAGCAAGAGAAAAAAGAATTGTATACATGTATCTTGACACTTAGTCAAGCAAAATACATATAATATAACTTCTACTTCTTTCTTATCTTTGTTAATTTTTGTTTACTAAGTTATTTACTTTGAGGCATTTTCACCACCAGTTAGTCTACTGGTCTAAAAGTGACATTAACTTGGACAAAATTACAAAGAACAATAAAACGTCCATAATACCCACTTCTCTGACGAACATCACTCCCTCAAATAGACCGGGCGAAAGTGATAAACCTAAAGGTTAAATCACATATATGGTCAACCAATTGACAAAAAACTCTAGTATGAGAAACGTCAAGGTCTCTAAAAGGAAGCTGACCAGAAGTAAGCAATCGTTATTAAAGGAATCTTACTTTCAAATACACGGTCAGCTAAGTAGTAAAGGCCCTAGTAAGGGTTCACAACTTCAAAACGAGCGTTGCTCCCTTAAGGAAGCCGGCCAAAACATGGTTCGTCCATAAATCTAAGCTCGTCCTAAACAATTTCAGTTGACTCGGCCAATGTTGGCCACTCTCCTTCTTGGTACAAGGCTCGTCCATAATACAAGGATGAGCTAAGCCCAAGAAGGGGGGGATAAGGCTAAAAACTATGAAACTTTTAGGACGAGTCAAGTCTGTAGGACGAGCCACAATTATACTTGGCCTCTCTGAGGGAAGTCAAAGATCGTCCAAAGGCCAGGACGAGCTAAGCATTAAAAGCCCTAGTAAGGGTTCGCTACTTCAAGACGAGGGTTGCCTCCTCAAGGAAGCCGACCAAAGCATGGCTCGTCCATAAAACGCAATATATAAATTGTCCACAAGAAACTAAGCTCGTCCTAAACAAAGGAGTTTAGGTTTGCTCGGCCAATATTGGCCGCTTTCCTTCTTGGGGCAAAGCTCGTCCAGAATACAAGGATGCGCTAAGCCAAAGAAGGGGGGATAACCTTGGAACTTTTAGGACGAGCCAAGTTTGAAGGACGAGTAACAATTATACTTGGTTACATTTAGGAAAATCTGACGACCGTCCAAAGACAAGGATGATTCTGTTTCCTTAACAAAGCCTGCAGACCGTCCAAAAATTAAGACGAGTATCAATTATACTTGGCTACATTTAGGAAAGTCTGACGATCGTTCGAAGACATGGATGATACTCTTTCCTTAACAAAGCCTGCAGACCGTCCAAAAGTCAGGACGAGTCTCAATTATACTTGGCTACATTTAGGAAAGTTTGACGATCGTCCAAAGACAAGGATGCTACTCACCCTTTCATTCACAAAGCTTAAAGTCCGCTTAAAAGTCACGACGAGTCCAAAGACAAGTAGGACGAGTCTCATGTGTACTTGCACTAATTTGCGGAATGTTTGAAGGTTGTCTAAAGGCGTCTACTGCTTCATTAAGTTGCAAAGACGTCCAAGAAGAGATGGACGAGTCTCAGTTATAATTGATGAAAATTTAAGTGCAATAATAGAAAGGACAAGCATTGGAAAAAGGTCATTTCATTATATACTTGTCAAAATAACTTACAGCTTAGTATAAAACAAAAAGAAGAGATAAAGCTACAACGGCAAACAAGCCAAGAAACTTAGAAAAATAAACCTAAGACTGGGCATCGCATTCAGCATGAGTTTCTTGGTCGTCCTCAAGAGTTTCTTCCTTGTCCGCAACCTCTTCATCTGAGTCCAAGAATTCAGGAGGCTGTTGAGCAGTCGCCATTGCACGGTGAACGCTCTCCTGAAATTCCAGACGCCGAACAAAGCTAGGGACCTCATGAGGCTCTGTCAGCATTTCAAAAGCCTTGACGGCCCAGTCTTTGGACGTGTCAATAACCTGATTGAGGCCTTCCTTAGCGTCATCAAAGGCCTAGGCCGCTTCCATGGTCAGACGAGCATTCTTGGCCCTTACAAGGATATTTTCCCTCCTCAGTTGAATAGCAGCCAAGAGAGCGGTATCTCTCTCGCCTTTCAACTCGGCTGAGACGATGTCCAAGGCCAATTTCAATTGGTCTTGTTCCTTGTACAGCTTGTTGATGACGACCAGATAGTTCTTGTTGCTGGCCTCCAACTCGGCTGGCCTCTTCTCCCAGAGCTCCCTTGACTGACGATGGAGAGTCTCAGCCATTTGGATGTCATGCATGGCCTTGTCGCCAGCCGTCGTAGCTTGGTGGACGAGGTGCTTATTTTATTTCCTAAGCTCCCTCGCCCATTCCTCAGTTAAAATAATGCGAGCCAGAAGCTAGAACAACGAAGATGAAACAAGTCATTAGACGAGTTATAAAGTATAAAGAATTGTACAAGTCCAAAAAAAACAGCGGCAACAAAGCGTACCTCGGCGAAGAAGTTGTGACATGTAGCCACATGCCCGGTGATGCTCCCCTCAACCCCTTAATATAGGATTCAGGGTAGCATTTGAACGACTCCTGCTTGAGCCGATCTCGCTCAGCCTTTGACATCTTGCCAAAAGCGAGCGAAGACTCCTCTTCGAGTCCACTGTGGGAACAACCGCGGATGAAGCCGGTTCTTTGCCCTTATTTGAAAGAAGGGGGCCAATTCTCTTGATAGGAATGATTATGGCTTGTCACGTTGGACGAGACTCATTGAACATCCATCGACCCGCACCGTCCTAACTCTATTTGGATAATATGACTCACCCGAAGATAAGGATGACGTACTAATAGATAACTTGTGAGACCAGCTTCGCCATCGAGCCGCTGAAACCTGGTATGTTGTCAGTAATCGCCTCCGGCTCTGGAACAACCAGTGCCAAAGCCGAGTCTGGTCTGACCTCAGCTTGATCAGCTGGAATTACATCCAACTGATCAGCAACAACAGAACCCTTCTCCTTAATGGCCGGCGAATCAGCAGACGGCTCCTCCTTCAGAGCCTTGTCCTTTGGAGGATGAATGGCTTTCTCTCCAACTCCCTTGCCCGACGGAGTAGCGTTCTCCATTTTCCTCTTTGTGAATCCCTTAGGCTTTTTGGCTGGAGGCTGATCCCCAGCCGCTCTAGGTCTCTTCTTGGACGAAGAAGACTTCCCAGGCTGGGCCTTGTTGGTTGGGGCACTTTTATGCAAAAATAAACAAAGTTAATAACCTGATCGTCCAAAGAACTAAACTCTAATCGAATTATTGAGCTCCAGACGTGAGTTGATCAACGAATGAAGCCGTCCAAGCATGGACGACCTATTTTTTCCAAGGTAACCTCGTCCAAAGTATGTTTCATGTTCCAAGACGAGAGGTGCAAAGCAGGAAGTCGTCCAAAATTGGACGGACCAGAACGATCCTCGTCCAAGGCCATTAAACAACTCAAACGAGGAATTAAGATCCGGAGATAGTAGTCGTTCAAGCATGGAAGCCTTCCTTCCTCGGGTGATCTTCGTCCATGTATTGAAAATCAACTTGGACGGACCGTGAATGATGCTCGTCCAAGGCCATTAAACAACTCAGACGAGGAAGATCCGGAGAAGGTAGTCGTCCAAGCATGGACGCCTTCCTTCCTCGGGTGATCTTCGTCCAAGTATTGGAAATCAACTTGGACGGACCAGAATGATTCTCGTCCAAGGCTATTAAACATCTCGAGACGAGGAAGATCCCGGAGAAGGTAGTCAGTAACACCCCGTAATTTTCACCCTTTATTTTTGGTGTTTGTTTACATTAAAATGATATTTTTCGTAAAAATAAATAATTTATTATTTAGATTATTTTGGAACGTGTGGTTAAAATGTGTATATATTTTTATATGTTGTAATATATTTATTTTAAGTTGTTAGTTAATTGTTTTAAAGATTATATTAGTTTCGTTATTTATTTAGGCGTTTAGGATGCGGTGTTGTCGTGTAACGTTTTTGTAACGTTGATGGACCGACTTGTGATGAAATGGTACATCACGTGTGGCGTATCATGCTGGCCGAAAATGAGCAATTATGGTGTGGAGGATGAAGAGTTTTGGTGCTCATTAAGTTAACCTTTGGATCTCTTGTAACCCCCTATTTAATTACCCATTAACCCACCTTTATAATCACCCTTTAAACCATTGCTTAATGAGGTTATTAATCAGGTTTTTACTGCATTCTAACCCCCATTTTTGCCCAACCCTTAGAGAGGAAGAGAAAGAGTTATTCTCTCTTCTCAGATTTTCGTCCAATTTTCCACACCTATTTTGTTTGCATCATATCTCCTTCGTTTCTTATCCAAATAGAAACGTGTAAGTAGTCAAAATCCATCTACTCGGAAAGATTTGCTCGTGGTACAATCTGTTTTTGGAAAAAGGGAAAGACTCGACTGCAGTTTTCGTTTCAATCAGACGAGTCATCCGGTTTTTGTTCTCTGTCACCCCTTCACAAAATGAACCATATCCGGAAATCTAACTGTTGGATCATTCTTAAACTTGGACAGCACGTTTATACCATCTTGATCTTCACTTTGACCTGAGCGATTGTGTATCCGATCTTTTAATCACTGGGAATCATGGTCCGAATAGAGCAGTACGAAATAAGAGTTTTCAACGTTCAAGAAGAAAACGCCTAGTGACTTGTTGGTACAATCATCGTTCGTTGTGCTTTGGGGTTAGAAGAGGAATTGGATTGTATACGTAACTCTTAACTATCTCTTTAGACTCACCTCTCCTCCCGACGTTCCAGGTAACTAGTACTTATCTTAGAACGATAGAGATTAGAGTATTTTTCGGTATTAGATTATTATGCTAGGAATTGTTTAAAATACTTTTTGAATGAAATTATTGATGAAATTTGACATGAATATACTTGATTCATGCTGTATGAATATTGTATACAGAAAAATAATTTTCGTCTGAGTTTTAGTATTTATTTGATTTATTTGGTATTTTGTGCGTTTTTGGCTTATTTGCTATATAATTATTGAACGAATGTTAAAATTGCTGAAATTATTTTTAGTGAATCATGTTATATGTGTAGTATGTATTTCATGCCTTGAAATAATTTTTTCCTACTGTTTACAGGTTTATTTAATTGGTTTATCTGTTTTGCATTTTCTTGTCTGTCACTATATAAATCGTGAAAATTATTTCTAGAGGCTGAAAAATTTATTTCTCTGTATATTATGTATGACTGTGAGTTTATTCATGTTATGTGAATTTTTGGTAATTGTTGGGCGTTTATTTTTATTTTCAATTATTATATTGGTTTTATTGAGTATTCTGTAAATTAACGTTTAAAAATACTTTTAGAGTCTGAAAATTATACATAAAAATTGTACCATGTCAGTAGAGCCATTAGGGTCGTATGATAATTTTTGTGTTATTTTATTGATTGTACTTATTAGTTTAATAATTATTATTGGGTTTTTGTTGTGAATTTGAGGATATTATTTTTAATTATTTAGGAGCTTGTTAATCAGAAATAATTTGTGACCTTTTATGTTCTTAGAAGCCGGTGTTTAGTAGGTTACTGTGAGTCTTATTGAGTATCATTATGTTTACGTTTGGTTTATGTAAAAATGATTAGTTGTGTACGTTTCATTTATTTAATAAGCCTTGAAGTTAATTGGTGATCTTATTTGATATGATGCATTTCTGATTGAACTGTTAGTGCTGTAAAAACTAGTTTATTATCATTGTTGATGCTTAGTGATGTTCTTTATTGTTGAAGACATTTGTTGTAAGTTTGTAAGTTACTACTTTGAGGATTTTTGAAGAATTACTTTCGATGAATTATGGGTATAAGGCCGGGTGGCATCCCTTTTGACGATTATTTTTGAGCTGAATGATACTTTGATTATATTAATGAATTATGATTTTATTTTTGAGATAAGAACATCCAGTGGGATAGATGTAGTCCCCAGTGAAGAACATGTCAACCACCTAGTTTGCGAACTAGAGGTCAGGGTTAGGTTTAGTTTAGGTTTAGGATAGCTAATTAGGATTAGAGGGGGGATTAGGGGTTAATGACTAACGGCGTTAGCCTTCCGTTAGTCAAAAGGGTATTTTGATGTATTTTTTGAAAAGTGGAGGGTATATGGTGAATTTGGAAACTCGAAAGGGTATATGGTGCAAAAAAAAATTTGTCAGGGGTATATGGTGAAAAAACCGTTTTATTTTTATAAAAGTACTCTTGAGATGATTTATTTATTTTTATCCAATTCACTTGCTATTTATTATTCATTTGCGTTACTTGTGAGTTATATGGAAGTGGATGCATATTGTAGTTGACTTGACTTTATTCTTTCCTTTCTTACTAATCTATGTCTGGAATAGACTTTGATTTCTTTTGTTCTGGGAGAACTGCTAGTTACTCCCCACTGATTGTGGATGTTTGTTGTATATTTTGCAGGTTTTGTTGACGAGAATCTTCTTTGATTTTGGGCTTGGGTTGAGATGCGAGAATGAAATAATTGTTGTTTTAGGCCTAGACTGCTAGTTAGACTTTTCTCATTTGGAATACTCTGAATTAGTTATCTATTGATATTATTTATTTAAGTTGGTCTCTTAACATAGTTATTTGAATACCTTTGTATTAGAAGTGGCATTCCCAGAAGACGATGTTTCCACCATCGTCCTATAATACTATTATTATTTCTTTCTTTTCCGCTTTGAAATTCTGGGGTGTTACATTAGCCGTCCAAGCATGGACGCCTTCCTTCCTCGAGTGATCTTCGTCCAAGTATTTGAAATCAACTTGGACGGGCCACAACGATCCTCGTCCAAGCCAAAAAAAAAAAAAGATATATGCATTTACCAGAGTTTCAGCCCTCTTCTCAGCACTAGACTTGGCGAACTCCTTCAACAAGTTGTCAGTAAACTTGGACATGCTGATATCTCTTGTCGAAGATCTTCTGAGAAGTGCTCTGGCTGAATCTGCAAAACAAATGAAAGGGTTAGTCCGATACGGGCTATGGGCGAGGCATTTTACTTGGAAATTTTGAATGTATACCTTTGTCAACGGCCAACCGCAAGCTAGCGGCGACCAAGAAGTTATCATAATAAAACATCTCTTTAAAGGGTATCCAGTTAGCTGGCCCTTTAAAGGATGCCCGACCCGGTCTAGAATACTCCTTTATTCTAATGTAATCCACCACCTCTTCGTGCATCTGGTCCTCCAACTCCAAAAAAGGACTTCCCTCGGTATTTGTGACGGCTCGGTTATAAAAACGATAGTCCACAGTGGCGTAGTCGTTGGCCACTCATAGGAAGATGAAGTCGGCTTTCCAGTCGTGCATCTTCGACGGCTTGCCCCAAGCAGTAAGAAAGCCGGGGCGGTTGCAGATGCTGAGCCAAGTTCCGTCCACAACCCCTAGAACCTTAGCCGCATAATTTGTGTGGGTGAAGGCTTGGAGAGAAAGAGCCAGGCCACGTAACTCGCAGACGGCTACGAATGTCAGCACGTTGTACCAGGCATTGGGCGCCAACTGATTATGGCCGATGTTATAATACCTTAGCACCTGCTCTATAAAGTCGTGGAGAGGGAACCTCAATCCCGTGTCCAAGGCTAGCTTGTAAACGACAAAGTGGTTCTTGGGAGCGCTCAGAATCATGGCCTCCTTATTAGGTATGACGGGAGAGAAGCCCGGCATGGGCATATAAGTGGACAAGTAGCTAGGGTCAGGTCCTATCTTTTCTAACCATTTATGATTGACTAAGAAAAAGGCGGGGTCAGAAAGAGGACCTAAGCGTCTCCTAATCTCAGATGAGGTAGTGGAGGGTTCGTCTGACTCTTCGGCAGTGCCGGATTCACTTCCGTTATTATCCTCACCGGCTTCTTCCATATCGATGTCCCTGCCAGAAGGACTGGCCTCAGGGTTTATTTCAGGATCTTCAACACTATGGTCAGGGGAAGGAGGCCCGGCCAAAGGTTGAGCACTTTGGGCCTCCCTCGTCTCTTATGGAACTCGTCCAGTAGATTCCTCCATTTCAGAGCTATCGGTCGGGAGTATTACTCCTTCATCTTAGACGGGCCGTTTGCTTGACGCGCGCCAGATTACCCTGCACAGGTAAAGACTGAGTCATCTGACTTTGCCGACCAAAACCATAAAAAAATACATACTCGGCCAGAATAGGCCCAACTCTAGAATGTGCTGAAGAAGTACTCTCGGTACTAGGGCCAAGACAAACTTTTGGTCGGCCAGGATTATTTGACGAAGAAGAAGAATCCATTTTATTGATTTTTCAAGAAAGAATAAAGAATAAAGGGAAAAAAAAAAAAGATACCTGAGGAAACGCTTGGACGATTCGGTGAAGAAAACCGAAGGCCGGACGATCTCTCTCTCTCCTTCTAGAAAAATGCAGAGCCTCTCTCTAGAAAATTTCTCTCAAGGTGTGAAATGAATTAATAGAGGCAAAAGAGACATATATATAAGGGGTGAAAAACCTTCTTAACCGGTTAAATATGACCGGTAAGGACCAAAGAATGGCGCGTCTTTGCTCCTTTTTGAAATTGAGGTAACTTCCTCGAGTAAAAGGGCATTAACCGTCTTAGAGGCCAACAGTAAAAACCCTTTTATGGGCAAATGTTGAAGCCTAAAATATCTACGACTCTTTAAGAGACACGTGGATCCATCAGGACCGTACACGTGTCCCATGAGAGGAAATAAAGGAAAATGATTTAACCATTGGGTTATACTCAGATGGGAGGAAAAGCTCACCTTTTGGCCCAAATGTTAGTTAG
The DNA here is from genome assembly GCA_947646795.1 of Beta lomatogona. Taxonomy (NCBI): domain Eukaryota; kingdom Viridiplantae; phylum Streptophyta; class Magnoliopsida; order Caryophyllales; family Amaranthaceae; genus Beta; species Beta lomatogona. The sequence continues at coordinate 31,584 of CANSNZ010001173.1, forward strand.
AGCCAAATCCTTAAAATGGCTGCAAGTGATTGGTTGATGATCCATCCCCAATCATAGCCTGCCAAGTGTCATGATTTGATTGCCTAGCCAATCAGGTGCCCCTATTCTAGGGCAACCTAGAAGGCTGCAGTCATATCACAAACACTATAAATACCCCTGAAATCGGGGAGAAAGGTAATTCAATGCAAACAGGTGTAAACTTACTCGTGGAAATATTCTCTCACTTTCTCTTTCTATCTCTACTTTTGCCTTCAATACTCCTGATTCCTGACTTAAGCTTCGGAGGGGGAACCACCACCCAAACCTCCAGGGTGGGTCCCTTTTTTGCAAGTTCGGGAACGAAGCTCTGGTTCGGATCCACTAGATTCAGACATCGTTGCACAAGTCTCCAAGTGAAGAACATCTAAGGGAAACTAGTTTACTTGCCGGACAAGGAGACTAAACACCTAGTATAGTACTACTATACTAGTCATCAACCCCTTAAAAACTCATACTTTAATCATGAAAACTCCTTCATAAGCACGCTAATAAAAATTTCAGCAACTTATAAAGTATTAAAACCCTTGTAAAACATACTTAAACATAATTAAAATCATAAGAGTACTCAATTTCATAAACTATAATATACTACTATGACTTTCCAACTTATAAAACCCTAAAAATCCATGCTTTGATATTCAAAACCCTAGTTTAAACATAACTATTAAATCTGAAATTTTAAACACTTCACCATATAATTTACATAATCTGAAATTATATTTAAATCATCAAACTATAATTTAAACATGAAAACATTAAATCAATCCTTAAAAATATAAACTTTAACATTAAACAAAACTAGAGGAGCAAGAAAATAACCAAAGAAGAGGAAGGAGGGAGAAAATCGACGGCAAGGAGGCGGCGCTGGCGGCACTGGTGGACGGCGATGGCCGGTGGCTGCCGTCGACGGCGGTCCGAAGGGGGGAAGAAGAAACCGGGAGAGAGAGAAGAAAAGAGAGAGAGGGGGCCGAAAAATTAGGAGAAGGAAGAGAGAGAAAATAGAGTGTGGGAAATTTTTGGGGTTTTTGGGAATTATATAGTTATCCCTTTTTGGGCTTAGGAAAAGGTGTTTGGGCTTTAATAATATTTAATGGTTGGGTGATTTGCATAGTTGGGTTCCTCCAACTCAACTAAAAATTTTTTTTTTTTTACTAAACCAAAAGGTGTTTTAACCCATTTAAATAATTTTCAAAGTATGATTAAATAAAATGTTTGACTATTTAAAACCATTAAATAATGCCTTTGATTTTCAAATAGTCAACCTTTTAAGAAATAAATCATTTAAACATTAAAATATATATAATATACATTACAATGTATTTATAAAATTCATAAAATTACGGGGATTACAAAATGTGGTTGCCTTCTAGATCAATTGGTCATCCAGAATTGTTGCTTATCTTAGAAATTAAAATTTTGACTAATGATAAATAAAGCATGTATTTTTTAATCAATTTGTTAAATTGTTTAAGCTCCAATGATATCCGAATTAATTACTGACTAAACAATAATTCATACTCAACGCCAATGATCACCAAACAATTTTGTGTTAATAAAACACCTCATGTTTGGATGATTAAATATGCAGTGCATGAAAAAGGATATTTTTCCATTGGAGAAGAGTAACAAGCTGCTACAATGGACATTTCCCTCAAAAAGCAGCTGCAGTATTTGCTCACTGAAGTAAACATGTAAGTTGACAATACATAACATGAGAATAATGTATGCAGCAACACATGTCGAAATATTTTGGTTTAGGACACTGAGTTATCCAGAGTTTGTATTGAGGGGAATAGCTCAACTACAAACAAATGAAAGGGAAAATATAATAATAGAGACATCATATGAACCATACAAGAAACACATGTCAAATATGATTCTAATTTATCCGAGCGTAACTGACCGGGCCCAAAACCGGACCAATAACCCTTGTTTTGACTAGATCGTTGATGTTTTTTCCACTAGTGACTCATAAGTTTATGACCATGTGAAATCATAATTACCTTATGAAAATGCAGTACATGTATACATATGTGTATACTTTCTAGACTATTATAAAGCATCAAATAAGTCACCTTTGTCAAGTAATTGCCTTTTCACTCCTATCTCTCTCATTGAAATTCCCACATGGTATGAACCTCAACTTCATGTTTATGAACACTTTAAGTTAGACTATAAAAGGTTAGCTATTAGTTTCATATGTTTTTGCCAACAAACTAACATAAATGAAATAGGAACACATGCCGCCAACATGCTTCTATATATAAACAGCTTCTAAATACTACCCAAAGTGAAACGAACATAACAAAGCATTGAAAACAATACAAATTGGACAAACAAACATGTTTTCATCCACCTCCTTCTTAGATCTACCTGTAGCACTAGATTCAGAACAAAATACATTTCGACCCATATCAGTATCCCTCGTTAAAGGTTCCTATATGGCCAAAAATGGTCGAAAATGGCCTAAATTGACCTTTACATACCCATAATGGGCTTAGCTACAAATACATTATGTTATGTAAATCCTAATAGTTTGTAAACTATGAATTATTGTTATTTGCATGATCATATTACATTAATTGACCCTAAATGTGTTCAGTTGTTCCTAAATGGGCGAAAATGGCCAAAAATGACCTAAAATGGCCTTTACATACCCAAAATGTTCTTAGAAACGAATAGATGATGTGGATGAGTCTTATAGTTTGTAAACTAAGTATTATTGCCAAATATATTCTTAAATTACATTATATGATCCTAAATACGTGAAATGGTTCCTAAATATCTGAATAACGCCTAAAATGGCCTAAAATAGCATATACTTACCCAAAATGTAATTTGAAACGAATACATAAAGTTAAAAACGACCTTTAGTTACCCAAATTGTACTTAGAAACAAATATATGATGTTAGGAGCCTAAAAGTTTGTAAGAAAATTATTATTGCCAAATATATAACCAAATTACATTATATGACTCTAAATGCGTGAAAAGGTTCCTACATGATCGAAAATGACCTATAATGTTCTTTACTTACCCAAAACGTAGCTAGAAATGAATAAAAAAATTTAGATGATTATAATTGTTAGTGAAATTACATTATATGACCCTAAATGCGTAAAATTACATTATACCACCAAGTTTTTGCATGAATCAAGTGACAAAAAAACCCATGAAAACATCCACTTAATTGCTTATTAAGTGAACAAACACACAACTATCAAGACATAACCACTGACATGCACATTAGGCCAAGAAAATAAAGCCTAAAAACAATCATTTAATCATGGATCAAGCAATTAAATTCCTAAAAGCAACCACTTAGATGCATATTAGGCCAAGAAATACCACATAAATCATTAACTAACTAATATTCACCAACTTTATAAGCATGAAGCAAGTAATAAAGGCCAAAATCAATTCAACAAAACCAGCACCATGATCCCAATGGGGGCTACAATGCCCATACTAGTTCCTTGAACAATCATCTTCAACTAAGGGAAAAGGGGGATAAATAAGTTTCATCCTTGAACAATCAACTTCGGATAAAAGGGTTCTAATTTCTAAATCATAATCGGAAAAAAAAATTGTACTTCAGATTAACGGGTTCCAAATTATAATTTCTAATTTCAAAATCTACCTTAAAGAGACTAACATGTCTCCCTTTGGTTTCTTCACACGATTTCTAGTTATAATATTAACCATGGTATACTCGCAACGCACCTGAAAAGCATTACAAACATAAATTACCGTATTCCAACAAAGTTTTTTTTTTTTATTTTTTTTTTATTTTTTTTTGACATCGAGGTATTCCAACAAAGTTAGCAACAAGAAAAACGTAGTTGATGAGTGTGAAGAGACTATTTACCAATGCACGTGATTTTTGTTGTGATTTAATTTCAACCTACACGTAATCATCTTACATTAGACACCTATAAATCAGTGAGGATGTCGAGCTTTAATCATATGATCACTCATGAAGCATAAAACAATAATTTACCCCCATCCCTTCTTCCACAAAGACTAATATCACTAGTGCCATATGTGAGGTTGTGTCCCAAGATTAACAAATACTTATGGTCTATGGTAACAAACTAAAATCTCCATAAGAGCGAAGTTGAGACCAAGTTGTAGCATAGTCAAGTCTATAGAGAACAAATGGTATGTAGACAAGGCCGTCTCCGACAATTTAGAGGCCTTGTGCTTAAGTACAAAATTGAGGCCCCTATATAAAGTTTTTGAAGACAATTATTTAATATTCCCTCCGTCCCATAATATAAGTCCTGATTCTGTTTTTACACGGGAATTAAGGTAAAGTGGAATCTTGTTTTATTTGAATAAAAAGATTTTTTTTATTGGGAAACACCAATATTGTTTTTTTCTTTTTAACAAAAAATAAAAACTGAACATTAATGTTGTATGGTTTAATGTGTAAATGAGTTCAATGGGGTAAAAGATTCCATTTTATCATTAATAATGATGCATTGGAAGCTGAAATCATAAGGACTTTTTGGGAATTAAATTATTTTCATGAGGGTATTTTGGATATAATTATTGATTGAAAATAGAAATAAGTCTTATATTTTGGGACACTTTAAAAGGAAAGGGGACTTATATTATGGGACGGATGGAGTATAAAACAAAAGTTGCACCAAAAAAAATTAATGCAAAAAAAATACTATTATATTAAGATGTTTTTGAATAAGATGTAGAGGCAAAATAATAATACTACTTAATTCTTGTCAAATAGAAGAATGATATCTCAATAAAACCATAAATATGATGGGAGATTCATTCTCAAAAAAGAAAAAAACAGAACCAAAGTAAATTCAGATTGTTTACTTAGTTGCAGGTGACATTCAAATTGTTACATATGACATTAAAAAAACAGGAGCATGGTTACCGATTTTTTGATAATTGGAGTTTCCTAAGGCCCACTACTAGATACAAGAAACATGTAGTATCTAGTATGTAATTTTAAATTGTTTAGAAAACAAGAGCATTCTTACCGAAAATTCCAACCCCACAACGAAACATTGCAGGAGGGACATGTCCCTCTTTTTTTCACTTGGATGCTCTTCCAAGCCCCCGAAGAAGGTGAAGAAAGTAGTTCTGCGAAAACCAAAGCAACATCAGGTTGTGCTACCCACGGAAGTGAGCTCTAGGAGGGGTGAAAAGAGAAAGGAGTGTGAGGAGAAGAATGAGCTCGAGATGGTTGAAAGGAGTGTAGGGGGAAAACGAACTAAAGGTGAACATAATAATGACTCTTTGACAGTAGCGGAGGTTGGATTAGTCCAAACCCGCGAACATCAATGAAAATCTTGAGCTGGAACTGTCGGGGCCTTGGCAACCCCCGAACAGTTAATTCCCTCCGGGATTGGTGCTGGAGGGATAGGTCGAACATTGTTTTCTTAACGGAAACGATGATTGAAAAGAATGCATTGGAAAGAGTTCGTGGGCGATGTGGCTTTGATGAGGGGATGTGCATTAGTAGCGTGGGCAATGCAGGCAGAATGGGGTTCTGGTGGAGAGACTTAAATGTGGTCATATGCTCGTATTCGACACATCACTTTGAGGTGGAAATTCGAGATGCTAATGACGTTCCTCAATGGAAAGCCATTGGCATCTATGGTTGGGCAGAGGCAACAAATAAGCATCACACATGGCAGCTAATGAGATCGCTTTGCCAGAACGCTACGATTCCTGTTGTCATGTTCGAAGACTTTAATGAGATAGTGAGTATGGTGTTGGGCCCACGTTTTATCCGACGGTGTTAGTTTTGATTTTGAAATGGAGAGATAAGTGGGGTTGGTTATCAAATGTGGAAGATGAAAATTGGTGGGGTCCTTAAAGTAGTTAGGGGAGATAATGAAGGAATCCGTTGCAAAGAAGGGGGGGCGTGGGGTCCTATTTCTAAGGCATAGTCAACGGTAACAAGGGTTGTTTTTAAGAGTCTATATATACCAAGTGTAACTTAGTTTTACAGTCATTCATTAGCTACTAATTACTCTCAACACTTGTAATCAGTCATTCTCTCCTCCTCCATAAAAATTCTGACATACTGTACTAGGCACTATTGTATTCACGAGCTGTTATTGACGGCGGCACAACTATAGTGGATTGGTGGTCAAGAGAATCACCCGCGGTTTTTCCCGTCATTCGGGTTTTCCGCGTCAACAATCGTTTGTCTTTTATTTTATTAATTGCATTCTTATTAATCGTTATTTCTTACGCATTTGTTAAAGTATATATTGTTCTTGTTGTTGGCTCCCCAATACCTTTTGCGTACTTGGTACAAAATCGGCATAAACAATTTGGCGCCCACCGTGGGGCCTTCAGCAAGATCTATATACATTTTTTACCATTTTTCTTATTTTCTATTTCCTCTTTGCTAGTTCGTTTGTGCCTTTTTCCTTTTTTCCTGTGTTGACAATGGCAGGAGAATGGGTAACAACTCAAGAGGTCATCAACGAGCTCAACCGCGTCAAGGCAGCAATGGCTACTTTGAAGGAGAGCTATGTCGCATCCTGCATGGAGAACCAAAGCCTCGAAGTCTCGCTCGGCGACACCCAAGGGAGCTAAATCTCGCAACATCGGCGACATCCCCAAGATGCCCAATCTAGACGAGGAAGCCTTCGAGACTCCAGTGAACCGCGACATCCCTTTGCACGGCGAAGATCCAGACGACGATGCTGACGACGACGCCGGCGTCGCGCCCCATAGAGGCCAACGGCGTTCCCCTCCTGATGATCCGATCCAGCAACGTCTCCAGCAACTAGAAGACATGATCGCCAGAATCCCCGGTGTCCCTCGCCCTATGGAGAAAGCGACACCAAACAGCTATGCAGATTCACCTTTTGCTGACCCTATTGCAATGATCGAAGTTCCGAAGCGGTTCTCTGTCCCAACCATGAAGCTGTACGACGGCACTTCAGATCCCAATGACCACGTCGCTCAATACAAGCAACGGATGATTACCATATCAATTCCTCGAAGCATGCGCGAAGCTTGTATGTGCAAAGGCTTCGGGTCAACGTTGACGGGGCCGGCACTGCAGTGGTTTATCCATCTTGGCAACGGCACTATATCTTCTTTTGCTCAAGTAATTAATGCTTTCAATTTGCAATTTGCTAGTAGCCGTAAGATGGAAAAACAAGCTAGTGATTTGCAAAGAATTGTGCAAAAATCTGATGAATCTTTGAAAGAGTTTGTTAACAGGTTTAACAGGGAAATAGTGTCAATCCCCAACTGCGATGTCAGGACGGCTATTGAGGCTTTCCGACGAGGATTGGATGAGGAATCAGATTTGTACAAAGAGCTGACAAAGTACCCTTGTCCGACTTTCGAGGACGCCCAGGCCAAACCCTTGGCTCAGATCAGGTTGGAGGAAGACATGCAATCAAGGAAAGCGTTCAATGACGCCGGCAGCCGAAAATCGACGCCAACGAAACAAAGCTCTTGGCGTCCAAAGCCTTACGATCGTCCGAAGCAGGTCAACAGCGTCCGTCAGAACGGAGCATTAAGCGATTGGAAGAATGACCCCGGCTTGCCGCCAAAGCTCACCGAATATGGGTTCGGCGTCGATGTGTCAGGTATTGTTAACAATTTACGTTCTTTGGGTAACGCTGTTAAGTGGCCTTTCAGGAATGAAAAAGCAGCACCCCGACGGGATCAGTCGAAATGGTGCGAGTTCCATGGAGACCACGGACTCGACACAGACGAGTGTGTCGCCTTACGACGCGAGGTGGCACACCTCCTCAAACAGGGTCACCTAAAGGACCTATTAACTGAGAAGGGAAAAGCAACAACATCAACATACAACGAACGGCGACAACCCCCTGCGTCGCCGACACATGTGAAGGTAATTAATGTCATTAGTGGTGGATCAGATATTTGTGGACTAACCTACTCGCAGCCTAAACGTCACGCGAGAGACGTCCCAAGTCAAGACACCATCCCTAAGGAACTCCGTCATCCCCGTGACGCCGAACTCGAAGCTATGCCTATCACATTCGACGAAGACGACCTCGGTGACGCACCGAGATATCCATCACGACGGTTTGGTAATCTCTCTAACCGTTAGCAATTGTTTACTAAAACGTGTGTTAGTGGATAATGGCAGCTCAACTAACGTCCTTATGAAAGACGCGTTAGAAGACATGGGCATCGACGAGCGCGATATCATCCGAAAGTCTACCGTCCTCGTCGGATTCAGCGGCGAGGCCAAGCATACGATGGGTGAAGTGACGCCGCCTACCTACGCCAAAGGGGTAAACATGCCAACCAAATTCTACGTCGTGGATTGTCCGTCATCTTACAACGTCATCCCGGGAAGACCTTGGATCCACAAAGATGAAGGCCGTCCCCTCCACGTATCATCAGTCCGTAAAATTTCCTACCAAGTGGGGAGTGCGGGGAAATTAAAGGGGACAGACGGATAGCTCGAGAGTGCTACAAGACGTCCCTCAAACCTCGTAAAATGGAAGCATAGCAATTACAGATGCAGACGTTGGGGGAGCAGGGTTTTGACGAACAGCTAGTCGACGAGGTCATACTTGACGCTGGCAAACCAGATCAAACGGTCAAAATAGAAGCGCCATTGGCCCCCGACGTCCGAGAACAGGTAATAGAATTCCTTACAACTAACGCCGATTGTTTTGCGTGGTCGCATGAAGATGTAACAGGTATTGACCCCGACGTCATAACACACAAACTTAACGTCGACCCACATCATAAGCCGGTAAAAAGCGTAAGAGACGCAAGTTCGCTCCCGAAAGAAATCAGATAATCAATGACGAGGTCCAAAAGTTAATTGACACTGGCAAGGTAAGGGAAGTTAAATATCCCGATTGGCTAGCTAACGTCGTTGTTGTAGGTAAAAAGAATTGGAAATGGCGGGTGTGCATCGATTTCACTGATCTCAACAAAGCTTGCCCGAAAGATCCGTTTCCATTGCCACACATCGATGCTCTCGTCGATGCCACCGCCGGACACGAGCTACTGACGTTCATGGACGCCTACTCTGGGTACAACCAAATACTTATGCATCCAGAAGATCAGGAGAAGACGTCGTTTGTCACCGACCGCGGCATCTATTGCTATAAAGTCATGCCGTTTGGATTGAAGAACGCCGGCGCCACCTACCAACGTCTCGTCAACGCCATGTTCAAAGAACAGTTAGGGGACACAATGGAGGTGTATATCGATGATATGTTGGTGAAGTCCAAGGCCACTTGTGACCACGTCTCACACTTAAAACAAGCATTCGACGTTATTCGAAGGTATGGAATGAAACTTAATCCTACTAAGTGCTCTTTTGGAGTGTCTGTAGGAAAATTTCTGGGGTACATCGTCACCCAACGGGGCATAGAAGCTAGCCCCGATCAGATAAAGGCTATCATCAACATCCAATCCCCAAGGAACATTAACGAGGTGCAGAAACTAACCGGACGTGTTGCCGCCTTGAATCGATTTATTTCCAAATCCTCCGACAGATGTAGGCTATTCTACGATATCCTGAAAAAGAATAAAGGCTTTGAATGGAGCGAACATCATGAGCAGGCACTGCAGGAACTCAAAGAATACCTTATGACGCCGCCCTTATTATCCAAGCCGACGGCAGACGAGCCCTTACAGCTTTACGTCGCCGTCAGCGAATCATCAGTCAGTGCCGTCTTGACTAGGGAAGATTCAACAGGCCAGCTACCCATTTATTATGTACGCAAATCCCTTGTCGACGCCGAAACCAGGTACTCCTCTTTAGAAAAGCTCGTTTTGGCATTAGTTACTGCCACTAAAAAATTAAAACATTATTTCGAAGCACACGTCATACATGTTAAGACTAACTATCCCATTAAGTCAATTTTGAGACGCCCAGAATTGACAGGAAGAATGAGCAAATGGGCCATTACTCTTAGTAGTTATGACATCGATTATCAGCCACGAACGGCCATAAAATCGCAAGCTTTGGCAGATTTTGTGGCTGACTTCAGCCCACGACTGGAGGCATCGGCACAAAGAGAGGTGAGTATGCTTGACGTTAACGCAATTAACACTAAATGGGTATTGCATGTAGATGGATCTTCGAACTTTCGAGGCGCCGGATTAGGTATATTGCTGAAGTCGCCACAAGGGGACACTATAGCCCGGGCTATTAGCTGCGATTTCAAAGCTACAAACAATGAAGCGGAATATGAAGCATTATTGGCTGGATTGACTTTAGCCAAAGATTTGCAAGCCACCGACATCGAAGTATACAGCGATTCACTGTTGATAGTTAGTCAAATCAAAGGAGAATTCGCCGCCAAAGATTCTAAAATGACGGCGTACTTAGAGGCAGCCAAGTTAAAGGTAAAATCTTTCGCAAAATTTAGCATTCATCAGATCCCAAGAGATCAAAATACGCAGGCAGATGCATTGGCCAATATTGGCTCAGCCATGAGAAAGTCAGGATTCAAGAATATACCCATAGTGCACTTAATGACACCAGCGATCGATCGATCAATAAAAGACGCCGATGTCAACGAGATCACGATGACGCCATTCACTAGTTGGAAGGCGCCGATCATTTCATATCTCAAGGACGACATACTCCCAGACGACAAACTACAAGCGAGAAAGGTACGCTTTAAATCTTCGATGTATGTTCGATTGACAACGTACTCTTTCGAAAGTCTATCGTAGACCTTATTTGCGTTGCCTCGACGGCGACGAATGTAAACAAGTGCTCCAAGAGATGCACGACGGAAGTTGCGGTAATCACTCGGGAGGACGCAGTCTGTCCAACAGAACTTTGCGAATGGGCTACTACTGGCCGACATTAAGGCGTGACGCCGCTGAATACGCCAAAAAATGTGACGCCGCGCCGACACGCCGCCATGTCTCATAAACCAGCCGAAAAGCTACATCCAACTATTACCCCATGGCCCTTCATGAGGTGGGGCATGGATATTGTTGGTAAATTGCCTCAAGCACCGGGGGCAGAAGGTGTTCATGTTAGCATTGACGGATTATTTTTCTAAGTGGATCGAGGCTGACTCATTCACCCAGGTACGTGATAAAGAAGTCATCACTTTTATATGGCGAAATATAATATGCAGGTTCGGCGTCCCGTCAGAGATAATCTGCGACAACGGTTCACAATTCATCAGTACGCCCACGCGAAACTTTCTGGCAAAATGGAACATACAACTAAACACTGCGACGCCGAGATATCCGCAAACCAACGGACAAGCTGAATCAAGTAACAAGTCAATTATAAAGGTCATCAAACGGCGTTTGAAAGCTGCCAAAGGTAAGTGGGCAGAGGAGCTACCGTCAATTCTTTGGGCCAACAGAACCACCCCCAAGACGGCGCGATGTGGCAAACTCCATTCTCACTAGTATACGGGTGCGAAGCAGTTTTACCTCCAGAGGTACAGATTCCGACGGCGAGATATGGGCTATTAACGCCGGAGAGAAATGAAGAGGAGATAGGCCACGACCTTGTTACTAGCGAAGAACTAAGAGAATCGGCGTTTGTACGGATGGCATCGCAACAACAGATAGTAGCTCGAAGTTTCAATAAGAACGTTAAGGCAAAGACATTCAAGGTAGGCGATTGGGTCCTTAGAGAAGTATTTCAAAACACTAAAGAACTTAATGCAGGTAAATTAGCACCAGCTTGGGAAGGTCCATACCGCATACAAAAGGTAGTTGGCAACGGCGCCTACAGGCTATGCACAAGGGAAGGAAAACAAATCCCACGAAGCTGGAACGCCGTCCATCTAAAACTTTACTATTTTTAAAGGTATGTTGATAACAAAACGGACGCCGTGACAAGTAAGTAATTAATCGAAACATGTCTCTTTTAATCAAGTCATTTTGTTTTCAAAATATTTTCAGTATTATGGTCATAGGCAACATACTGACTTGAGCGTCGGAGGGCCGTTGGTAAAACCAACGGCCATCTCACCTTTATTCGTGCACCCGTGTATGTGAGACGAGAGGAACGTCGACGACCCGCAATAGATATTTTCAAACAGGTGAAATATGACAACCTGACGTCGTCATGCTGTGACGGCGACATATTACATCAGAGTACAAGAACTCGACGGCGTCCAGACAAATACAGTGTGACTTACCATTCGATAAGGAACACACACCTTAGGAAGTCATCAACAATACATACGAGCTAAGCATACTTGATTAGAAGTGGTGACTTGACCCTTCATGACAATTAATGTTGCAAACAGCTCTCAACACTAAAGGTACCTACTTACATACATACATACACACAACGACATTGGCAAAATATGCATATACATGGGGCAAATGAAACACGCAACGAAGAAACATAACATTGATACTCGCCGTCATGGCGATAAGTCAAATAACACAACTAAAAACTTGCAACTGCTTAAAGAGACATCGTTGTTCTAACATTAATGCAACTAAACAAAAGAGAAATTGTTCGCGTTGGCAGGCAAAGACCATGAAAAAACATTGAAAAATAACTTTTAATTTGTATCCATGGCATCTTTGTTTTCACCACCGTGGGTCGACTCACTGCCGCCGTCATCTCAGCAGTTGCGGCTACGCCGTTAGGCTCAAGATCGCCTTCGGACCCATAAGCAAAGAAGGAACATTCTCGACGCCGTCCCTTCGGAGTCCATGACGCCGTCCGGCCCTCCATGAACTCGCTTCATCAACCTTGCCTTGGTTTTCCAAGTATACGAGCTCGCAGAGTCAATAAGCTCTTCTTGCAACGCCGCCACCTTCGCCTCCACGCTCAGCAGTGCGAGCATCCAGGCGTCTCTTTGAGTGATGCCGCTTCCACAACCTTGGTGACCAATTCTTCTTGCAGCGATGTCACTTCAGCCAGCCTTAGCTTTCGCCGCCTTCTCGGCTTCCGATTGAGCAAGTGATCGACCTTTCCAATTTCTCCCTAAGAGTTTTGCACTCTTTGTCTAGAACGGTAGCGAGTTCGGATGGCCAAAGAATTTTGAATGGCCTATTTAAGACAAGCACAAGTTAGCATCACGAAAGACAAAGGGCAATAAGTGTTAATGAGGAGGTAAGCGACTCACATGCAATTGTAGCGCCACCCTTCATCGGCGACTTGATGAATGGGAAGCTTGGCAAGACGACGTTGGGGCGCCGGAAAGGCTAATTTTTCAAATACGTGCCAAATGGTGGGGGGTAGTGTGTTCTAAAAATCCCTCGGGAAGAGAAATGTTGAAGTTTCCTTCTTTGGTTGGTGTCGAGTCTTTGACGGCGTTAGCGTCATCGGATGTGACGGCGGCAAGAGGTTTGACAAAGAGGGGCAACGGTGGCGAAGGGCAGGCATACTTGCTTGGGCCCTCTTCCTTTTCAAGGTTCTCTCCAAAGATCTCCGCTTCCGTCGAATGACCACCGGAGATTTACTTTTGGTAGATTTGGTGTTCTCTGGCAGCGGTGCATCAATATGAGTACGAAGTTATACAAGGAAGATGACAGCGTTTGTATATCATACCTGAAGCCATTGATGGAGAAGTGTTGTTGGAAGGTTCGTCGGGGTCCCCGGGATGTTCGTCGACGTCGGCAGCACTAGGTGAAGTTGGCCCCGAATGCACGTTCTTCCGTCGAATAAGTTTTCGAAGTCGGTTGGCTTTGGTCCGAGAGTAATCGTTCTCCTCCAACGACAAAGGTAAAACTTCCGCAAAGTACAACAAAATTAGAATATGTCAAATTCTTAAGACCACGTAAAAATCACAAAAGGAGCAAAAGTTATACCTTCGTAATTCCAAATGGCCGTCGCACAAAAATGCATAATCTTTCCCCAATGACGCCTTTTCTACAAATACATATCTTCTCTTCCATCCTCTCGTCGTTGGCCCCAAGATACCCACAAGGGATAAACGGCCGGATCTCCGAACAAGGTATACCTCGTGTTTTCAACTTTTTTCACTTCATATACGTGCAGTAGATCCACTAATCCAAAATCCATATTCATACCCTTGGCCAAAACATCAATTACATGGATAATCCTCCAAGCCAAAGGCATAATTTGTCCAGGGCTTACCTTAAGAGTGTCGAGAAGTTCAGTCATGATGGGGCAAAGAGGGAATTTCGTGGCCAATTTTGAAGGGGTATTCGTAAAAAATTATCCAACCTATGGGACAGCCATCGTGGCGCTCTTCCTTTTCGGGAATTCGGACATTTATTCGGATGGGCAACCCAGTTTTTTCTATGAAGTCATCTACTTCTTCTTCTATGAAGGTGCCGGGTACACTAGGGCCCCCAATTACACCAAAGATTGATAACTATCACCTCTCCACTAGTCTCCGCAGCTCGGGGGGACTCGCTAGTCTTCCTAATTTTGGCAGCGTCCTTTGGAGCCATGGAAGGAAAGGATAATTCTAAAGAAATTAAAATAAGAAGTTGAAAGAACAAATTACCTGGAATTCGCCGGATGTTGAGACGAAGATGGAAGCCGAGAAGTTTCTTGGTTCTTCAAGAAAGAGTGTTTGTGTTGAGGGTTGAAAGTGACAGGAGAGAGAAAAAGATAAGGGAAGCGTGTGTTTTTATACAAAATGACAGGAGCAAGTTGGTACATTAATGACTGGTTATTGGGCCGTGTAATTGACACCATTCTCTAGGCGGTTGACGAGTGGTATCAATTAGGGGCAATTGTTGGGCCCACGTTTTATCCGACGGTGTTAGTTTTGATTTTGAAATGGAGAGATAAGTGGGGTTGGTTATCAAATGTGGAAGATGAAAATTAGTGGGGTCCTTAAAGTAGTTAGGGAGATAATGAAGGAATCGCTTGCAAAGAAGGGGGGGCGTGGGGTCCTATTTCTAAGGCATAGTCAACGGTAACAAGGGTTGTTTTTAAGAGTCTATATATACCAAGTGTAACTTAGTTTTACAGTCATTCATTAGCTACTAATTACTCTCAACACTTGTAAACAATCATTCTCTCCTCCTCCATAAAAATTCTGCCATACTGTACTAGGCACTATTGTATTCACGAGCTGTTATTGACGGCGGCACAACTATAGTTGATTGGTGGTCAAGAGAATCACCCGCGATTTTTCCTGACATTCGGGTTTTCCGCGTCAACAATCGTTTGTCTTTTATTTTATTAATTGCATTCTTATTAATCGTTATTTCTTACGCATTTGTTAAAGTATATTGTTCTTGTTGTTGGCTCCCCAATACCTTTTGCGTACTTGGTACAAAATCGGCATAAACATATGGCTGAAAAAGAAGGTGGTGCAATCCGTGGTGAAAGGCAAATGGATGGTTTTCGAGAGGCCATTGATGACTGGCTTTCATGATTTGGGCTTCAAAGGAAGCATTTTTACGTGGCAACGGGGAAACTCACTCGCAACTTTAGTGAGGGAACGTCTCGATCGTTTCTTAGCTAATCAAGGTTGGTGCGTTTTATTCCCGTTTTCGGAGGTCATTCATTTCTCAATCTACAAGTCAGATCATGCCCCGATTTTGTTGAAGTTTGGTGAACAGCGGCCACCGAATCCTCGTGATAAAATTTTCAGATTTGAGGCACTTTGGTTGTCAAGTGAAGAGTGTTGTCAAGTTGTTTCAGATGCGTGGAACTGTGATGGGGCTGCTACTACCCCTTCACGAATTGATAATGTTGCTGGGAAGCTTACAATATGGGCAAAACAGTAATTTGGGGATATAAACAGAAGAATAAAGAGTGCTGAAAAACAACTCAAGAATATCCAGGAGCGTGACCCGGATGCGTTCATGATGCAGCAAAGTAGGCGCCTGTGTGATGAGATAGATGACCTTTACCGTTTGAAGGAATCTTATTGGCATGCTCGGGCAAGGGCCACGAGTTAAGGGACGGCGACCGAAACACGAAGTACTTCCACCACAAGGTTAGTCAGCGAAGAAGGACATTGGTGGGGTTATTGCAAATTATTTTGAGGAGCTCTTCGCTACCAGCCATCCTACTGGGTTTGACGAGGCCCTAAGCAGCCTTCAAAAATTGGTGACAGATGAGATGAATGATGTATTGCTCTAGGAACCCAATGGCGCGAGGAAATTCGGCTTGCATTATTCCAAATGCACCCGAATAAAGCACCGGGAGTCGATGGAATGCATGCCCTCTTTTTCCAAAAATTTTGGCATGTGATTGGCCCCAACGTGATATCATTTGTCCAAAATTGGTGGAGAGGGGATGCTGATTTGTATGAGGTGAATAAGACTTGTATCGTGCTTATCCTCAAATGTCATGAGCCAAAGAAGATGCCGGATTTCCGTCCCATTAGCCTCTACAACGTACTCTATAAGATAATTTCGAAAGTTTTGACGAATAAGCTGAAGCCTTTCATGGGTTCCCTGATCTCACAAAATCAGAGTGCTTTTGTGCCAAACCGCCATATCACAGATAATGCTCTGGTGGCTTTTGAGATTTTCCACTCCATGAAACGACGTAGTACAGAAAGAGATGGTTCAGTGGCTCTGAAACTGGATATGAGCAAAGCTTACGATCGCGTCGAGTGGAGCTTTTTTGGAGCGTGTCATGTACAAGTTGGGGTTCGGGACTCTCTGGATACAAAAGATCATGAATTGCCCGCAAAGTGTCTCCTTCTCCTTCAAATACAATGGCTGCATTTCGTAGCTCTCTTACTCCCCGCTCGCGGGCTCGTCAAGGTGACCCTATATCCCCCTATTTATTTCTCTTGTGTGCTGACGCATTTTCTATGTTGATTGCAAAAGCTGCTCGAGAAAATATTATTCATGGGGCACAAGTGTGCAAGGGGGCTCCGAGGATTTCCCATCTTTTTTTCACCGATGACAAGATCTTATTTACAAAATCAAATTTGCGAGAATGCTCTAAGATGGCCGATATAATCGGTTGCTATGAGTGAGCATCGAGACAAGTGGTAAATGTTAGCAAAACCGAAGTTGCTTTTAGTAAGGGTGTTACGATTGACGCGAGAAAGGACATTGTGGAGGCTCTTGAGTCCGTGAAGTTGAAAAGCACGAAAAATATTTGGGTTTGCCAACCATTATAGGGAGGTCTAAGAAGATGATTTTTGCTTGTCTGAAGGAAAGGATTTGGAAGAAATTGCAAGGGTGGAAAGAAAAGCTCTTATCTCGCCCGGGGAAGGAAGTTCTGATAAAAGTTATGGCTCGAGCTATCCCAACTTATATGATGACTATTTTCCGTATACCGTAAGGCCCGATTGATGAAATGCAAGCACCGTTAGCCAGATTTTAGTGGAGGGCAAATGGATCCGAGAGGAAGCCGCATTGGCATAAATGGGAGTCTCTCCGCTTGCCCAAGTCCATGGGCGGGTTGGGTTTCCGCGATTTAAAATGTTTTTAACAAGCGGTATTGCCAAGCAAGGGTCGCGACTGTGTGAAAATACCAACTCTATCCTACATGCTGTACTCAAAGCTCGATATTTCAAAAATAGCGAGTTTTTTGCAGACTTATAGAGGCTATGACCCAAGTTATTCATGGAGGAGTCTATGGGGGGCAAAATCACTCCTATTAGAGGGCTTGAAATGTGTGGGAAGATGCGTGGTTGCCTGGAGAGGGGTCTCACTTTGTCCCTACTCCAAGGGAGAATAGGTATGGCCTGGGCTTTGGTCGAAGGCTAGGCTGCTCAAAAATCTGGTTGGAATGTGATGCCATCAATGTTATTCGTGCTATCTCACAGAAGCAAAGTGGTGCTGCCCGATGTTTATCTTCTATGAGGATATCCTTGATCTAAGTAAAGCCCTTGATGGTTTTTATTGTAGTCATGTTAGGCGAGCCAGAAATTATGTAACTCACTTAGTAGCTAGATGGGATGTTGCTTTAAATAATGAACTTGTACTGTTTGATGCTTTCCCCCAAAGTGTAATAACTTTGGCAGATCTTGATCTTTATTAATGAAACTATCCTGCTTTTCCCCTCAAAAAAAAAATGTACCGAAAGTTCCAAAATTTCAGATTGTTCACAAAAAACAAGAGCATGCTTCACCGAAAAATCACCAAGCACAAGCAGTTGTAATTATATATTATATTCCCTCCGTTTCATTTTAATTTACTCACTTCACTCTGGGAGAGAACCAAGGAGAAAGTGCAAAAGTATGAGAGAGAAACTGAAAAGGTGGAGAGAGAAATTGAAAAGTGAGAGAGAGAAATTAAAAAGTGGTTTAAAATATTAAAAAGTGATGACATGGGTGGAAAAAGAAGATAAAATAGATGTGACATGTTACCAAAAATAGAAAAAGCAACAGTGTGTAGATTAAAAAGAAACGAACCAAAAAAGAAGTGTGTAGATTAAAAAGAAACGGAGGAGTAGTAAATTACAAATTACAAATTTTCTGAATTGCTTTAAATCTCTACCAGAAAAATGGCATAAATGAAAGTAAATTATTTTAAATTTAAAGACTTTGCAAACAAAGTAATTTACTCCCTCCGTTTCTTTTTAATCTACACACTTTCCTTTTGGTCTGCTTCTTTTTAATATACACACTATTGCTTTTTTCATTCTTGGTAACATGTCACATCTACTTTCTCCTCTTTTTCCACCCATATCATCTACTTTTTAATATTTTAAGCCACTTTTTAGTTTCTCTCTCAACCTTTTTAGTTTCTCTCTCCACCTTTTTAGTTTCTCTCTCATACTTTTGTACTTCCTCATTGGTTCTCCCCCAAAGTGAAGTGAGTAAATTTAAAAGAAACGGATGGAGTACTATGGATGAATCGTACCTTTTGAACAAATCGAGTTATATATAAGTGACAAGTGACCCCATTCAAAGTTGAAAAGCTATCCCCAATTTGAAGGGTGACTTTATAAGGGGTCACTTCAATTGTTGATAGGTAGATACCATAATAATTTTATTTAACAAATCGCTTATATAAAAGTGAACCGTTTAGGATAATAAATTACATGTGTCTCATAATAATTTTTTATGCACCAGCCTTATTAGAAAGTTGTTGATAGATAGATACCAATCACATAGGTTAGATTTGTTAGAGTTGTTGGAAGTTCCACAATTATCAAAGAAAATTATCCTACAAAGTAATAGAGAGGAAAAACCAAGAGAAAATCCATTGTCCCTTGTGGAAGAAAAAGCAAGTATCTCCCTTTGTTTAAATATGAAAGTTTTTTAGAACATCTTGTTTAGTAATAGGGTAGAAGCACCGGAAATCACACATGCACACGAGCGCCGCCGGGCCGGGTTTGGGCCCGTGGCGCGCGAGCACCGCGTGGTGGGTTTGTGTTCGCTTTGGACCCCAATCATTTTGGTTTGGCGCATATTGGAAGGATCTCACCCTCGCCGTTAATAACGTAGATACCTAGCGGTTACTTGCTAGATTTTCGCCTTGCTGATTAATTTCCTCCCTTGATTTTAGCCTTTTCTCGTTTTTTTCCTTGCTTTGCTCACCTTATAAAAGCTTGTTCACTTCATCGCTTTGAAAACACAAAAAATCGAAAATTATCATCTCACAAATATGTACGCTCCGATATTGGGCAAGTTTTGATCTCCATTTATTATTTGAGAGTGCACATGAACCGCATAGCCATGCTACTCCTAGAGGACAATCATTGTGTTACTACTTGCACCGGAGTAGTGCAAAATCGTCTCTTAGGACAGTGGTCATCACACATCGCGACAACTTCATTTGATTCCTCAATTCTTTAAGTTTATTTGCTATCATGATGCAACAAGAGTTAGTCTTTATTGTTCATGTTTTGGAAGAAGTCCCACACTGGATATATGTACTGTAGATGAGAGTAGTTTATATGGTGTGGTCAACTTTATTACTTTGTAATGTTCAGTTCATCTGGTAAGACACCGCCTACTTTTAATTAAAAATTAGGCACGGCTCAAGCCCATTATTAAGAATAGCATAGGTCACCTTTCTTAATATAGTGACTAGTTTAATCTATTTAGCGACCGGCTTAATCTATTTAGTGACCAGTTTAACATAATCAGTAATCACATTCTTTAACCCATTCAGTGACTAGTTTAATCCATTTATTGACTAGTTTAATCCGTTCGGTAAGACTGTTGGGTTATGCTTTGAAATTGTGTGCTTTAGTTCCGTAATAAAAAGGGAAACAATGGAAGGAGAAGAGACGGGATGACTAGGTTAGTGTGAGTTGTCTAGGGATAGTGTTGGGTTAGAGTGAGATAGAATGGACTTGTTAGAAGAATGTAGGCTTGCGTTCATCTAATTTTATATCAAAATTAGACTGCTTATTCTAATAATATGTGTGTAATGTTTTGATAGAGAACTAAGAAGGTATATTTAATATATGTTATATTTACATTGAAAAGCACTTAGCACTTTAGCACATGCGCAATTAATTAAGGGTACATTTATATTAATTATTCCTTTTTTTCATTTTGATAATAGCGTAGTCTCATCCCTTCAAAAAAAAATTAATAATAGCGTAGTCTCACTATGGGTTAATTGTCTTTGAGAGTTACTAATTGTCCTTAAAAATATTGCTTTCCTGTTCATATTATATTCTAATCTTCTTCCTGTCACTAAGTACGTTCATAAGAGAATTATTGTGCAGATTGCTTCCAGAGTTAATTATGATTTAGAGTAAATCATGGTGTAATTTAGCCGTAACCCAAAAGCAATCTGCAAAGGCAAGGAGGAAGCCTTCCCTAGTTTGAAAAATTGGCTGTTTGTTCTTGTTGTCAAAAAAAAGAAATTTGCAAATAGTGGGGCAACCGGCAAATTATATCTTAAGTATAGTGTACATATGTCTCTAATTATTCGATTCCTTCAGTTTTTCTAACAAGATTTGCCGAAATATAAGATAGACTGAGTAACTAGCAAACAATATGCAACTTCGTGTTGCTTTCTTAGAAAGTAGCAATGACTTGCTAATATAATCTAATATAATATAATGCTTTGTTTATATGGTACACGCTTTATAGTTTTCAAGTATTAAGTGATGAAGAGAATAGATTACAGAACATCAGTGAGATACTCAGGTGGACCAATATTGCTCTTAAACAGTATCAGCTTAACCGCCGCAAATTTAATATTTAATAATCAAGAATTTTACTTCCTAAAAAAATGTAATCAAGAATTTTACTTACAGTACTCCCAGAGCCCCATGAATTATTCTCCTATCATACTAGACCTCATTTAAAGAACCTACGTTACTACAAAAACTAAAGCATTTATGAATTGGACTTCTCCGTCCCTAAACTTTTTTTTTGTTTTTTTTTATTTTATTTTTAACATCGGTAAAATTTGCATAAAGGAAACAAACAGACACTTAGGACACACTAATGCTAACTTCCTAACTTTGGTGAATCCTTGACTTCACTATTAGACTTACGAACACACGTATTAAAACAAGAGCAGGCCGAACTAACATGTTTTTTCCTAATATGAAAACAGAGATCCAACGAACGTGGAGCATTATTTGTCCGCTTGGATCCTACTTGAGCGACGACACATATGTGTATCCATTTCATGAGCATTCTTTTTGAATTGGAGCTGGGCATGACATCGACTCGTGGAATCGATCTTCTTCGCCTTACAAGAGCGCTTTTCCTCTTCGCCCATATCGTTCGTCCTTTCTTATTCTACTTTGAGTGGATTGTCCAACTCGTTGATTTATCCTGTATCTGGATATCTTCAGTCGAAATTGTGTTAGTTGAGGCATCCATACTGACGTCTATATTTGGCATCTCCTAAAGAGCCTTAGCAGATCGATTTCCTCCCTTCAGACTCATTGGATTCTGTAAGACATCATCCATATATAAGACCCTTCAAGAGCTGCGTTGAACTTGGAGTTGCGGCGAGCCTCCTTCAAAAGTTTAGTTTTTGAAGTGAAGGTGTGAAGCTTCAAAATTGACATAGAGTGTAATTGGTAGAATTGAACTTGTTTCCCTTCCTATAGCCTTTCTACATCTGCGCGGCAAACCATCTTGCTAGAAGATGGTCGTTTGTTGCTGACAAAGGTGACCTTGTCAAGGTTTTGCTTGTGAAAAGGAGACCTAGGAGACCTCAAATTCTCCAGAGTTTCCTTCTCCCCACACTTCTCATCCATCTCAACTATAGCTTCTCTTTCTTTCTCATTCATTATCGTGTTCTTCGAAAGAGAAACTTCTCGTGATTTTTATCCTGAACATGCAAATCCATCTCATGAAGTCCAAAGGTTAATTGCCTGGATATCAATAGATCCCCGCTTAGGAGCTTGACCTTTAGACGACTGAGCATCAACGACACTATGAACTGGAAAAAGAGCGCCCTCGAGACTTGCAATATCCCGAGCAATTGCCTTATTTTTTTGTTCACTACTCTAACTTCCCATAAGTCATCATAACCCTTCTCCAAACTTACAACTTTTATTAGAGCCAACCCTCTCCTAATTAAAGAGGCTTTCACATTTCTCTTATCAACCCCCAACACCAATAAACACAAAATCACGACTTTGTTAAAATGGTTAAGTTTGATTACACAAGAAGCAATATTCAATTACAAAGATATAACTAACTTCCTAAGTCGATGATCAACATTAATTAGGAGCATAAATTTCATCACAAATAGCAGTAAGTGTAATACAAAGGCATTTAGTAGCATTGCTACATTTGTCGCAAGCTTTTCTAAACTCACCCAATTTGAAAACAAAATTTATTTTCACTTTTAAGGAGATCACATACTCAATTGCATCTTAAGACCAACAATTTTTTCAAATAATTCTTCAAGCACTTTGTCCTCCTCATCCAAACATTCGAAATGGTGCAATAAGATCAAAGCTAAACTAGGTTCATTCGTCATACCCTCCATTAATAGAACCGTGGTAAACCATGATTGTAAAAGTATGTCCAACTAAATTTTTGAGGTAAACCTCGCACATAATACAAAAACCACTATATAGAAACTAAACAAAACCAAAAAATGATACCCAAATAAAAGCAAAGACACTATAACTTTAGAAAAAAAAAACCCACGAAAAAACCTTAATTGAAGCTGAAACATAGCACATTAAGAAGATAAACAAGTCAGCCCTGCTCACAACGTGTCGACGGGATTATATTTCTACCAAAGCCGAAAAAGCACCCGCCTAAATTGTCATAGTTAGACTTTTTGTACTTTGAGAATCAATACCTTCAGTTAGAGCTTCCCTCTTGAACTCCTCGGCAATTGCTGGCGAATTCTGGGAAGGAAAGTCGGCGGTAAGGGGATGAACTGACGGCGGTGAGGGAAACAAACAGTGAAGCTGAAGCTCGTGGCGACCGGAAGAGTAGGGCTTCGCCACTGGCAAGCTTCACGAGAGACAGGGGGAGGCGGGCGCAGGGTTTGGCTAGGACTTTTACCAAGCTTTTTGAAAAAGTACTTCGGAAACACTTTCGTCCCTAACTAATTGATTGCCTTCCGCTAAATTCACCTTAAAAAAATTATATTGAGTAAAAATAAGTTTATGTCAGCAAATAAAAGTTTTAATTAATAAAATATTTCTAAACTACTCCTTTATTTTTTAAGGATCTTCCTACTTTTCGTTTGGGTGTGTTATGTAAAAATTTATCTACTTATATTTTATTCTTTATTTGTATAAAATTTTATTTCCTTTTCACACTACTTTATTTCACTTCTTAGAGTCACATAATTATAAACTTTCTTACAACCACACTCTAAATCCTATTTAGATAAACAAAAGGACCTGCTTACATACTCTCTCTCCCTCTTAATTACCTCAGATGTTGTTACTATATATAGTAAATAGTAAACTCCTTAAAAATATGGATCCAAGTATATGGTAATAGAAAACAATAATTAAATAAGCAATAGTTAATTTTAATGAACCTAAATAATGCCAATTAATAAAATTAAATTTTAATCAGGAAATATAATTTGAGTTAAATTTAAATGAGTAAATATAATTTGAGTTATCAGTAGATATAATTCGACTTCATGTGAAATTAACAAGGCCTTAGTCTGCAATATGGCTTGACTATGTCACTTATATTTAATAACTATGATTGAGACCAACTTTTTTAAGGCATGATAAGGACTAACTTATTATGTCATAACAACGTAAAATTAATAACTAATATTCATATCGGTTATATATCTATTAATTATTATTATTTTCTCAGTACTTTTAAATTCAGGTGAAGTCAAACAATTATTTTTCTTTTTATTATTATTTTTTTGCTCTATAATTGCAAAATTCGATCGCATTTAAACCATTCCGCTTTCCCAAAATTTCTACAATTAAACACCTCTTCCATTTTTTTAATTATTTGAAAGTTAATATGACTTGTTATTCCAAATCACACTCACTACACAATAATTATTCTTCCCTGAAACAATATCCTATTTTTTGCTATTAATTCATAAACTACAATTGCACTAAAACATTACTTTAGTATAGTTACATATTACACTAGCTAAGGAATGCAAAAGATATGTATAATGTTAGAAATTTTTAGAAAGTTTTTGTAATACATATGTAGCTGATTGATTGAAGTTTGTTGCATTCTCATTCCACATGACGTTTAAATAATAATACGGGTTTTTGTTAATGTACAGAGATTTAGCTTTTTGTTTTAACCTTTGCTCAACAAAACTAATCTCTATGCATGAGATAGTAAATTAAAAATATAGGGAACAAGATGGAATTATCATTTGTGGAATTATCAATCAATATGAGAATAATGTCCATAATAAACGATGCATTATTTATCAGTTTTAATTGTTGGCCAAAGATTAAAACAAATAGCTAAACATATGGATTCGATGTATAGGTTAGAAAAACTATAATACGGTACAAAACTAATATATATGACATAGTCAATTAAGTATATAGATAACCAATAAGTTTTCCCCTTTTTATTTCCTTATAAGATATTGAAAAAAATAGATAGCTTATTCATACTCCTTTCTTTTTCGAAAGTTTATGTTTGCATCCGGCTTTTGATTTATACTCATTTTTGCTTTATTTTTTTATTTAATAAACTATTTCCCTCATTTATTCTCAAACACCCTACCGCCGCAACATTATACTCATAACTATACTTTTCTCCTTGAAAGTAACTAAGAGACACATAGAGTGACCTTTTTTTTGTAGTTTCTTTGGTTGTCGGAGTTACATTAAGTGAATACTAGCATTTTTTGCACGCTATGCATGTGTGTCATATTAATGTTTTTTTTTCAATTAGATATTCATCAGTTTTACAAAAAAAATGATTTGAAAAGACATTTAATTATTATTAATTTTTTTAAACATATTTTTCTTCAATCAATGTTTTATTGGCTTTTTTAGTTATTTGTTCATCATTATTCAAATATAACAATGAAAGAAGGAAATATAAAGCAGAAGAAAGCTTGTACTCATAAAGTGAAAGAATTTGTATATTAGGTTCAATAATTGAATATATATAAAGTGGAAGAGTTTGATTTATAAAATAGAGATTACCGAATAATTTTAACATTTCGGTTTTAAGTATAATCAGTATAATAATTAATATGAAATTTAAGTGTTTATTTTTTCTTGTGATTGTGTTAATCAAGTTATATTGTCTAGTTAATTTTTATGAGAGTTTTTCGCACATATGTAATAAGAGTAAATCATTATACTCCCTCTTGTTTCATTTTAATTTACTCACTTTACTTTGGGTAGAACCAAGGAGAAAGTGCAAAAGTATGAGAGAGAAATTGAAAAGGTGGGAGAGAAATTGAAAAGTGAGAGAGAGAAATTAAAAAGTGGATTAAAATATTTAAAAGTGGATGACATGGGTGGAAAAAGAGGAGAAAGTAGATGTGATATATTACCAAAAATAGAAAAAGCAACAATGTGTAGATTAAAAAGAAACGGACCAAAAAGGAAAGTGTGTAGATTAAAAAGAAACGGGGAGTACTTAATTTAATATTTAACTGAAATTTCAAATTCAATTCCATTCGAACTTATTAAATATATATGACAAGTAGGAAGAAGAAAAAAATATTTAGTATATATGGCAATTTAAATTCCTTAAGGTTATATGAGAGTTTTTGAAAGCGAGACACCATCTTTCTCCCCCCTTTCACTTATATAATAGAGACAACACAATATATGGAGTTAATATATCATATTGTCAAAACAATTATGACTAGCATAGAGCGAACACTTGTGCAAAATGAAATGCATGCCGAAGTCGAAAACTAGTATAGTACAATAATCCAAATATGTAAGGCCTTATTTAACTTCAAAAAACTATTCACTAAAAAAACTTTGTTTCAATCATCAATAATCAATTTTATTGATTTGTAAATACAAGTAAATACCATAATTGAGAAAAATTAGCTTTGGTATGTAATAATCGGTTTCATTTAATGCAAATTAAATCAATAAAATTACGTTTTAGTGAGTGAAAATCATAAAAGTTAAGTAATATCATAATGGAGTGAACAAGCCCTATGCTTTCAAATTTAAAATGGAATGTTATCTATTTTGTTTTCATAGACAATTAGACAAAGATACTCCTGGTGCTTTTCTGCTTTTCAAATGGGTTCCCTGCATCCTCTTCTACCTAATAATGGATGGAGAATAAATTGTACTGGTATCTTCAACATGGAACAAATAATCAGGAGACAAAGATTAATTCTAAGAAGTATATTTTTGAGCACTTTGTTTTTATGTAATCTACGGATTTCTTTTTCTTATACGCAAAAGTTAAATCTTAAATTATATCGGAGATGCCACTAGATATGGCTTTTGTTGCTTCATATTTTTAGCATTCTTGATGTGAAAAAAAGACCCTTTATAGAAGTAAGTCGTCGACCGTATCGGAATCCACCTACCAACCGTCATTCTCCTAATTATTTGGTTCTTATAACGCATAAAGGTTAATGGAAAAGAGAGAAACTACATATTTTATGTATACCGATAATTAATGGTCTTGATAAGTTTACTCTTCTATCTTTTAGTTATCCTACGTTGACCTTTACAATTATTAATGCACAAATTAGTGTATTAAAAGTGATTAGTTTTCGATGTAAAAAAAGTGATTAGTTGGATTGTTTACGGAGTAAAGAATTGCAAGCTCTTAATTAATTTATATATGTTTGGGCTCGATTAATCAGCAAGCCCAACAAGAGAATAAAAGCCTCCCGAAGCCTTTGGACAGGTGGCGGCGGTGGGTCCCACCTAAAAATCGACCTAAGCTCGGGAACTTGAAACCCTCTAAGAGGATGAAATAATCATTGCTTGAAAAGGTAATATAACCATGGAACCTTAAAAAGGCTCATCCAATCAATGTTTCTGTCGGGAAATCCCCAACACTATAAATACCAATCGCCTCATCAAGGAACAGGTATTCAATTCTCACCTAACCAACCGTGAGCATCTCTCTCTGGACTCTCTCTCTCTCTCTCTACCTCAATCTCATCGACTTGAGCGTCGGAGGGCGATCCGGGAACCACCCCGGGGTAGTCGACCCTGTTTTTCCGGGATTTAGGCATACGGACAATGGAGCTCGGGCGTACCTTCTTGGGGCCCACATCAAATCTCACAACCTAATACAATCTTTAATTCCTCGCGAAACGGCGATTTGGCGCCGTACGTGGGGACGTTACAATCAAAGTCACTTTGCCACTTACTCGGTAAAGATCTACGTAGCAATGGCCCCGGCCCAAGAGCACTCGCACGAGACGGCCCTCGGCGCGAGGCTCAAAGTTACGAGCGAGACCCCTCGCCTCTCCGACCTTGTAGGTCGAGACGGCCACCCTCGCTTTGTCCTCTCAAGACACCGACCGTTCGGACCATCGACCACGAAAAGGAGCGAGTCCATCGAAAATGGACCGCAACCGTCAAACCCGGCTAGCATGTCGACCCCGGCCCATATCAACGACGGACATCAACTTGATAGCCGCTCGGCTTCAACATACCCTACGGTGTAGCCCCGTGGACATGTTGGCCAATCTGCAGCGGGGCACCCTCTTAACCTCATGAAGAACAAGTGGTGGCCCCCGTCACTCCCGGGCGAGACAACCGACAACGGTCGGGAGCCCGGAAGCACAACCGGCATGATCGGCGGCGACCCGGGCGGGGAAGAACGTCAACCTGTCCAAAGGCGGGTGCGCCGGCGGGGGTGAGGAGACCCATGTGTCCAAATCGCCCGGGGGCAATGTCGGACCGACACCCAAGGACGCCCGAGCACTTCCGAACGAGAGCGAATCGGCAAGGGGTTAGATGCTCGATACATTCTCAATAAGAAAGCCACTCGGCGGGGAGGGGCACGACGATTCAGCCCAATCAAAGCCTACCCGGATCAACGAGTGGAGCTCTTAAATTCATGGTCCCATTCAGCCGGGCAATACTAGAGGCACCCGGCCAAGGCAAAATCAAAACACCCACCATCGATCCCTTTGCGGGCCTAACCGACCCGGATGATCATATGGCCACGTACAAGGCTCGGGCGAGCCTCGCAAACGAGGATGCGAGGCCACCTTGTGCCGCTTCTTTCCCACAACACTAAAAGGACCGCCTTGAACCGGTTCCAAGAGCTCCTTGCGGGGATCATAAGCGATTTCTCGGTGCTTGAAGACCTATTCATTCACCGTTTGTAGCTAGCAAAAGGCGAGAAGAAGACAAGTCTCCACGATAGGAGTCGGGTAGGAGAAAAATGAAAGTCAAGCCGATTACATTAAAAGATTCAATGAGGAATCACTTGAAAATCTCAGATCTACAAGACGCGGTGGCATTCGCCACCCCGATGTCCGGGCTCCAACCCGGTCGGCTAAGATGGTCCTTGGCGAAAACGAAGTCAAAACCTCATCGAAGCAATGACTCGGGCTAAAAGATTCATCCAAGCGACGGACATATGTCGCCACTCGGGCGACGAAAGCAAGAAGAGAAAATAAGAAGGAAATCACAAGGACCAGCCGAAACAACAGAAGGCGGGCGGTCGGTCAGATAGGTTTAACGACCATGGCATCGACCCCCGATTCAGCAAGAACTGAAGAGAGATCTACTTAGACATCAAGGACAAGTCCATGCTCCCCCGACCACCTCCCATTAGAACGTCAGCGGCTCGGAGAAATAAGAGCCAGTGGTGTGAGTACCACAAAGAATGTGGACACACCACCAAGGACTGGAGAGGACTCAAGAAATCTCTCGACAATCTGGCAGACCAAGGCAAGCTGAACCGCTACCTCAAGCACTCTAGCGAGGAGAAGGGCAAACAGAAGGTTGGTCAATCCAGCAGCAGGACACGGAGGGCTTCATCGGAGTGATAGCGGGTGGCTTCGCGTCGGGAGGCCTAACCAGCCGATCACGCAAAGCCCACCTCCAAAATCTTAAGCATCAAGTGCTCGATGTCCACCATCCCCGCCCCAATTGCCCCTTCATGAGGTTCGGGGAATCCAGTCGGGCCCTACACACGCCCCATGACGACCCCCTATCATCGAGCTCAAAGTGGCAAACGCAAGAGTCAAAAGAGTATTGGTGGATAGTGGATCTTCAGCCGACATAATCACACTAGAATGCCTCGGGAAGTGAAATACAACGAAAGGATGTGACCCCCCCTTAATCGGCCACTCATAGGCCGGGGGGAACTCGGTGCATCCTGACGAATCTATAAAGTTGCTCACTCGGATGGGAGAGAAGGGCAAAGGAAGAAGCCCTCTTGATCGACTTCCTGGTGGTGGACATCCTCTACCATACAACATCATAATGGGAAGACCGACTACGAACAAGGTCAAGGCGGCCATCTCCATCTATCAACTACTCATGCAATTCGAAACCGACGAAGGAAAAGTTGGGAAGATCCAAAGGGATCAGCAAGCAGTAAGAGAGTGTTATGTTAACGGCTTGAAGAGCAAGGTCGACGTCAAAGAGGACTCGAAAAAGAGAAACCCAGGAGAGGGTCGGCCCTCAAGTGGCCTCGGGGTTTACATTGCTTGAAAATCCCAAGCAGTATGAGCGCCCTCGGCCCAGTAGAGGATGACGAAGAAGTCATCATTGACGAAAAACTCGGTCGAACCTTGAGAGTAGGCAAAGCCATGAACCCTCAAACAAGAGAAGAAATCATTCAGGTACTCACAAAGTACAAGGACGTCTTTGCCTATGAGGCTACAGAAATGCCCGGACTTGACCCCAAAGTTATGTGCCACGAGCTCGACATCAAAGAAGGATTCAAGCCGATCGAATAGAAGTTGAGGCATCAAGGCCCCCGAAAGAAACACCGCGGCGGCCCGCAGAAGTCAAAAATTTGTTGGAAGCAGGGTTCACAGAAGAATGTCAGTACTCTGAATGGCTGGCCAATGTTGTGCTGGTCAAGAAGTCGAGCGGGGCATGGCGAATGTGTGTGGATTTCACAGACCTAAACAAGGCCTGTCCAAAAGATAACCACCCTCTGCCCAAGATTGATAGGCTGGTCGACTCAATGGCGGGTCACGCTCTCCTAAGCTTCATGGACGCAAATGCCGGGTATCACTAGATCCCAATGGCCTAGCACGATCGAGTCCACACCGCCTTTGTTACTAACCAAGGGGTATACTGCTACAAAATGATGCCCTTCGGGCTTAAGAATGCGGGGGCTACGTATCGGCGGACGGTCAACAAAATCTTCAACGACCTACTAGGTCGAAATATTGAAAGTATACGTGGATGACATGATCATCAAAAGCAAGGTCCAAGGTGATCACCCCTCGGTTTAAGAGAGACTCACGCTACATTAAGGCGGTTCCGCATGATGTTGAATCCGAAAAAATGTGTCTTCGAGTGAATGGGGGAAGTGCCTCGGATTCTGGTCGATGAAAGAGGAATCGAAACCAATAAGTTTTCCCCTTTTTATTTCCTTATAAGATATTAAAAAAAATAGATAGCTTATTCATACTCCTTTCTTTTTCGAAAGTTTATGTTTGCATCCGACTTTTGATTTATACTCATTTTTGCTTTATTTTTTTATTTAATAAACTATTTCCCTCATTTATTCTCAAACACCCTACCGCCGCAACATTATACTCATAACTATACTTTTCTCCTTGAAAGTAACTAAGAGACACATAGAGTGACCTTTTTTTTGTAGTTTCTTTGGTTGTCGGAGTTACATTAAGTGAATACTAGCATTTTTTGCACGCTATGCATGTGTGTCATATTAATGGTTTTTTTCAATTAGATATTCATCAGTTTTACAAAAAAAATGATTTGAAAAAACATTTAATTATTATTAATTTTTTTAAACATATTTTTCTTCAATCAATGTTTTATTGGCTTTTTTAGTTATTTGTTCATCATTATTCAAATATAACAATGAGAGAAGGAAATATAAAGCAGAAGAAAGCTTGTACTCATAAAGTGAAAGAATTTGTATATTAGGTTCAATAATTGAATATATATAAAGTGGAAGAGTTTGATTTATAAAATAGAGATTACCGAATAATTTTAACATTTCGGTTTTAAGTATAATTAGTATAATAAGTAATATGAAATTTAAGTGTTTATTTTTTCTTGTGATTGTGTTAATCAAGTTATATTGTCTAGTTAATTTTTTATGAGAGTTTTTCGCACATATGTAATAAGAGTAAATCATTATACTCCCTCTGTTTCTTTTTAATTTTCTCACTTTACTTTGGGGAGAACCAAGGAGAAAGTGCAAAAGTATGAGAGAGAAATTGAAAAGGTGGAGAGAGAAATTAAAAAGTGAGAGAGAGAAATTAAAAAGTGGATTAAAATATTTAAAAGTGGATGACATAGGTGGAAAAAGAGGAGAAAGTAGATATGACATATTACCAAAAATAGAAAAAGCAACAGTGTGTAGATTAAAAAGAAACGGACCAAAAAGGAAAGTGTGTAGATTAAAAAGAAACGGGGGGAGTACTTAATTTAATATTTAACTGAAATTTCAAATTCAATTCCATTCTGAACTTGTTAAATATATATGACAAGTAGGAAGAAGAAAAAAATATTTAGTATATATGGCAATTTAAATTCCTTAAGGTTATATGAGAGTTTTTGAAAGCGAGACACCATCTTTCTCCCCCCTTTCACTTATATAATAGACACAACACAACATATGGAGTTAATATATCATATTGTCAAAACAATTATGACTAGCATAGAGCGAACACTTGTGCAAAATGAAATGCATGCCAGAAGTCGAAAACTAGTATAGTACTATAATCCAAATATGTAAGGCCTTATTTAACTTCAAAAAACTATTCACTAAAAAAACTTTGTTTCAATCATCAATAATCAATTTTATTGATTTGTAAATACAAGTAAATACCATAATTGAGAAAAATTAGCTTTGGTATGTAATAATCAGTTTCATTTAATGCAAATTAAATCAATAAAATTACGTTTTAGTGAGTGAAAATCATAAAAGTTAAGTAATATCATAATGGAGTGAACAAGCCCTATGCTTTCAAATTTAAAATGGAATGTTATCTATTTTGTTTTCATAGACAATTAGACAAAGATACTCCTGGTGCTTTTCTGCTTTTCAAATGGGTTCCCCTGCATCCTCTTCTACCTAATAATGGATGGAGAATAAATTGTACTGGTATCTTCAACATGGAACAAATAATCAGGAGTCAAAGATTAATTCTAAGAAGTATATTTTTGAGCACTTTGTTTTTATGTAATCTACGGATTTCTTTTTCTTATCTGCCAAAAGTTAAATCTTAAATTATATCAGAGATGCCACTAGATATGGCTTTTGTTGCTTCATATTTTTAGCATTCTTGATGTGAAAAAAGACCCTTTATAGAAGTAAGTCGTCGACCGTATCAGAATCCACCTACCAACCGTCATTCTCCTAATTATTTGGTTCTTATAACGCACAAAGGTTAATGGAAAAGAGAGAAACTACATATTTTATGTATACTGATAATTAATGGTCTTGATAAGTTTACTCTTCTATCTTTTAGTTATCCTACGTTGACCTTTACAATTATAAATGCACAAATTAGTGTATTAAAAGTGATTAGTTTTCGATGTAAAAAAAGTGATTAGTTGGATTGTTTACGGAGTAAAGAATTGCAAGCTCTTAATTAATTTATATATGTTTGGGCTCGATTAATCAGCAAGCCCAACAAGAGAATAAAAGCCTCCTGAAGCCTTTGGACAGGAGGCGCAGTGGGTCCCACCTAAAAATTGACCTAAGCTCAGGAACTTCGAAACCCTCTAAGAGGATGAAATAATCATTGCCTGAAAAGGTAATATAACCATGGAACCTTAAAAAGGCTCATCCAATCAATGTTTCCTGTCTGGGAAATCCCCAACACTATAAATACCAACTGCCTCATCAAGGAATAGGTATTCAATTCTCACCTAACCAACCAGAGCATCTCTCTCTAGACTCTCTCTCTCTCTCTCTCTCTCTCTCTCTCTCTCTCTCTCTACCTCAATCTCATCTGACTTGAGCGTCAGAGGGGCGATCCCGGAACCACCCCGGGGTAGTCGACCCTGTTTTGCGGGATTCCGGAATACGGACAATGGAGCTCAGGCGTACCTTCTTGGGGCCCACATCAAATCTCACAACCTAATACAATCTTTAATTCCTCAGGAGAAACAGTTTGGCGCCATCTGTGGGGACGTTACAATCAAAGTCACTTTGCCACTACTCGGTAAAGATCTACGTAGCAATGGCCCCGGCCCAAGAGCACTCGCACCGGAGCGGCCATCGGCACGAGGCTCAAAGTTCCGAGCGAGACCCCTCACCCTCTCAAAGACCGTAGGTCGAACGGCCACCCTCGCCTGTCCCTCTCAAGACACCGACCGTTCAGACCATCGACCCTGAAAAGGAGCAGTCCATCGAAAATGGACCGCAACCGTCAAACCAGCTACAGCATGCTGACCCCCAGTCCATATCAACGACGGACATCAACTTGATAGCCGCTCAGCTTCAACATACCCTACAGCGTAGCCTCATGGACATGTTGGCCAATCTGCAGCAGGGGCACCCTCTTCAACCTCATGAAGAACAAGTGGTGGCCCCGTCACTCCGGGCAGACAACCGACAACGGTCGGGAGCCCGGGAGCACAACCAGCATGATCGGCGGCGACCCGGGCAGGGGGAAGAACGTCAACTGTCCAAAGGCGGGTCCGCCGGCGGGGTGAGGAGACCCATGTGTCCAAATCGCCCGGGGGCAATGTCGGGCCCGACACCCAAGGACGCCCGACACTTCCTGAACGAGAAGCGAATCGGCAAGGGGTTAGATGCTCGATACATTCTCAATAAGAAAGCCGCTCAGCAGGAGGGGCACGACGATTCAGCCCAATCAAAGCCTACCCGGATCAACAGTGGAGCTCTTAAATTCATGGTCCCATTCAGCCAGGCAATACTAGAGGCACCCAGCCAAGGCAAAATCAAAACACCCACCATCGAGCCCTTTGCGGGCCTAACCGACCCGGATGATCATATGGCCACGTACAAGGCTCGGGCGAGCTCGCAAACGAGGATGCGAGGCCACCTTGTGCCGCTTCTTTCCCACAACACTAAAAGGACCGGCCTTGAACCGGTTCCAAGAGCTCCTTGCGGGGATCATAAGCGATTTCTCGGTGCTCGAAGACCTATTCATTCACCGGTTGTAGCTAGCAAAAGGCGTAAGAAGACAAGTCTCCACCGATGGGAGTCGGGTAGGAGAAAAAATGAAAGTCAAGCCGATTACATTAAAAGATTCAATGAGGAATCACCGAAAATCTCGAGATCTACAAGACGCGGTGGCATTCGCCACCACGATGTCCGGGCTCCAACCCCGGTCGGCTAAGATGGTCCTTGGCGTAAAACGAAGTCAAAACCTCATACGAAGCAATGACTCGAGGCTAAAAGATTCATCCAAGCGACAGACATATGTCGCCACTCGGACGAAAGCAAGAAGAGAAAATAAGAAGGAAATCACAAGGACCGACCGAAACAACGAAGGCGGGCGGGGCGGTCGACAGGTTTAACGACCATGGCATCGACCCCCGATTCAGCAAGAACTGAAGAGAGATCTACTTAGACATCAAGGACAAGTCCATGCTCCCCCGACCACCTCCCATTAGAACGTCGTTTGCTCGGAGAAATAAGAGCCGGTGGTGTGAGTACCACAAAGAATGTGGACACGCCACCAAGGACGGGAGAGGACTCAAGAAATCTCTCGACAATCCGCGGACCAAGGCAAGCCGAACCGCTACCTCGAAGCACTCTAGCGAGGAGAAGGGCAAACGAGAAGGTTGGTCAATCCAGCGACAGGACACGGAGGGCTTCATCGGAGTGATAGCGGGTGGCTTCGCGTCGGGAGGCCTAACCGGCCCGATCACGCAAAGCCCACCTCCAAAATCTTAAGCATCGAAGTGCTCGATGTCCACCATCCCCGCCCCCATTGCCCCTTCATGAGGTTCGGGGAATCCAGTCGGGCCCTACACACGCCCCATGACGACCCCCTATCATCGAGCTCAAAGTGGCAAACGCAAGAGTCAAAAGAGTATTGGTGGATAGTGGATCTTCAGCCGACATAATCACACTAGAATGCCTCAGGAAGCTGAAATACAACGAAAAGGATGTGACCCCCCTTAATCAGCCACTCATAGGCTTCGGGGGAAACTCAGTGCATCCTGACGAATCTATAAAGTTGCTCACTCGGATGGGAGAGAAGGGCAAAGGAAGAAGCCTACTGATCGACTTCCTGGTGGTGGACATCCCTTTACCATACAACATCATAATGGGAAGACCGACTCTGAACAAGGTCAAGGCAGCCATCTCCATCTATCAACTACTCATGCAATTCGAAACCGACGAAGGAAAAGTTGGGAAGATCCAAAGGGATCAGCAAGCAGTAAGAGAGTGTTATGTTAACAGCTTGAAGAGCAAGGTCGACGTCAAAGAGGACTCGAAAAAGAGAAAACCAGGAGTGGGTCAGCCCTCAAATGGCCTCGGGGTTTACATTGCGAAAATCCCAGCAGTATGAGCGCCCTCAGCCAGCCGAGGATGACGAAGAAGTCATCATTGACGAAAAACTCGGTCGAACCTTGAGAGTAGGCAAAGCCATGAACCCTCAAACAAGATAAGAAACCATTCAGGTACTCACAGAGTACAAGGACGTCTTTGCCTATGAGGCTACAGAAATGCCCGGACTTGACCCCAAAGTTATGTGCCACGAGCTCAACATCAAAGAAGGATTCAAGCCAGTCAAATAGAAGTTGAGGCATCAAGGCCCCGAAAGAAACACCGCGGCAGCCGCAGAAGTCAAAAATTTGTTGGAAGCAGGGTTCACAGAAGAATGTCAGTACTCTGAATGGCTGGCCAATGTTGTGCTGGTCAAGAAGTCGAGCGGGGCATGGCGAATGTGTGTGGATTTAACAGACCTAAACAAGGCCTGTCCAAAAGATAATCACCCTCTGCCCAAGATTGACAGGCTGGTCGACTCAATGGCGGGTCACGCTCTCCTAAGCTTCATGGACGCAAATGCCGGGTATCACCAGATCCCAATGGCCTAGCACGATCGAGTCCACACCGCCTTTGTTACTAACCAAGGGGTATACTGCTACAAAATGATGCCCTTCGGGCTTAAGAATGCGGGGGCTACGTATCAGCGGACGGTCAACAAAATCTTCAACGACCTACTAGGTCGAAATATTGAAGTATACGTGGATGACATGATCATCAAAAGCAAGGTCCAAGGTGATCACCCCTCAGATTTAAGAGAGACTCACGCTACATTAAGGCGGTTCCGCATGATGTTGAATCCGAAAAAATGTGTCTTCAGAGTGAATGGGGGGAATTGCCTCGGATTCCTGGTCGGTGAAAGAGGAATCGAAGCAAACCCCGACAAAGTCAAAGCTGTCATGGAGATGAAGTCTCCTCGAAACGTAAGAGAGGTACAACGCCTGACCGGTTGTTTGGCTGCCCTCGGCCGTTTCCTATCCCAGTCAGCAGATAAAAGCTTACACTTCTTCAAAACTCTGAAGATAAAAGAATTCACTTGGGACGACGAAGCCAAACAGGGCTTCGCCTCCCTCAAAACACACCTATCAACCCTCCCCAAGTTAATATCCCCCTTGCCGGGGGAGACATTGTTCATTTACTTGGCTGTTTCGGAATAAGCGCTCAGCGCTATTCTGATAGCCGAGAGAGAAGAAAAGCAACACCCAGTCTACTTCATACGTCACGCCTTCGGGAGCCGAGGCCAAATACGGCGAAGTCGAAAAAATGGTCTTTGCCCTAGTGATGGCTAGTCGGAAGCTCAAGCCTTACTTCCGGGCCCATCCGATTAAAGTTCTCACTTGGTCGCCCGCTCGGGAAGCTCATTGAAAGCAGGAACCACTCCAGTCCGATGACCGACCGGGCGGATCGGCTAACGGACTTCGGATTGGAATACGAGCCTAGGAGGGCAATCAAAGCCCCGGGCCTTGGCCGATTTCATAACCGAATGTACAACCAGGCCCCCGGTCGGCAAAGCGGGGATAGGCGGGAATTGCAAGTAGACGGCTCGTCCACCAAGACAAGGTGTGGAGCCGGACTGGTAATCAAACCACCGGTCGGGGAAAAGATGGAATATGCCATCAAATTCGAGTTCTTGGGGTCCAACAATGAAGCCGAATATGAAGCCCTCATCCTCGGACTTCAGCTATGCATCCTGGCCGGGGCTACAGAGATCAACGCCAAATCTGACTCACAACTAATAGTGGGTCAAGTATCAGGCAAGTACGAGGCCAAGGAAGATAACATGAGAAAGTATTTGGCCAAGACCCAAGATATAATCAAGCAGTTATCTCAATTCACCATCATCCATATACCCCGATCGAAAAATTAGCAGGCAAATGCTCTCGCTCGTATGGCCGGCTCGGTAGAAGGATCGACCCCTCGGACAATAATGTGGGAAGTCCTTCGTCAGCCAAGCATCAACGTCAAGAAACAGTTGGTATTGAATCGGTCGTCCACATAAAAAAAAGAAGTGGTCGAGTACTTAAGAGATGGAACATTGCTTGAGGACCGCAAAGAGGCCGAGCGAGTCAAGCACAAATCCTGGTGGTTGCTATGGTACTAGGACCAGCTCTACAAAAATTCTTTTACCCACCCATTGCTCAAATGTATGACTCCCGAAGAGGGAGATTATATCCTTAGGGAAATCCACCAAGGGGCCTGTGGGAGTCATCGGGGGGAAGAACCATTGCTTCGGAAAGGCTCTCGAGAGAAGGTTACTACCGGCCTACTCGAAATCGGATGCTCATGTCTTCTGGTCAAGAGGTGCCCGTCATGTCAAATCCATTCGGACATTCCGAGAGCACCTACCCTTAACTACAATTCATGCGGTTACGCCATTCGATAAATGGGGAATGAACCTACTCGGACTGTTCCCCAAACATCTAGTCAAAGGAAATTTTTAATAGTTGCCATCGACTACTTCACTAAATGGACGGAGGCCGGGCCACTCTCCTCTATAACGAGATAAGCAAGTCCGAACGTTCATCTAGAGGAACATCATAACTAGGTTCGGAATCCCCGGGGTCCTAATTTCCGACAATGGACGCCAATTCAACAGTGGCCCTACTCGAGAATATTGAGCCCGATTCGGAATGCACACCAAATTCTCTGCCGTGTCCAGGCCACAAACAAACGGACATGCCGAATCGGCTAATAAAATCGTCCTCAAAGGAATCAAGAAATCCTTAGAAGTGGCCAAAGGAGCATGGGTTGATGACTTACCTGGAGTCCTCTGGTCGGCTCGAACTACTGTGACCGGAGGCAACGAGCACTCCCCCGTTCAGCCACATGTATGGGAGCGAAGCGGTCTTACCGAGTGGAAATTGGCATCCCCTCACCCCGAATGACCTTTTACGAATTCGAGAAGAACGAGGAAGAAAAACTGGTCAACTTAGACTTGTTGCCGGAAACAAGGGGAAATGCGCTACTTAGATCCATCTAGTTCAAACAAAGAGTCACTCGGCAATTCAATCGCCGAGTCAAGGTTAGACCAATCCAACTAGGCGACTGGGTCGTTCGGAAAGTAGAGGCCACGGGACTCTCGCACCTGAAAGGGAAGCTGGGGCCTAACTGGGACAGCCCTTACAAAGTCACAGAAGTCATCAAGGGCGGCACTTTCCGACTAGAGTCCCCATAAGGTGTTCCTCTGGCTCGACCCTGGAACGTAGACAACCTCAAAAAGTACTTCGTGTAAAGTTTGTTGCTTGCATTAGGGGCATACATGTAATAGCTAAGTAGAAGGTCATAGTTAATCGACATTTTCTGTAACAAGTTAGACTAATAGACTTAACTAGTCGAAATAGTCAGCAATGTTTGTATTTAAGACTTAACTAGTCAATGCAATATCCGAATCGACAAAGAATTTGTTGGCATTTTTACTTAAGACTTAACCAGTCATTCGACAATGAATTGATGAACTTAAACAACAGTCACTCGACAAAGACTTAACCAGTCGTAAATAAGCTAAGTTAAAAATCAGAAACTTGGCCAGTTAGAACAAGTCAATCGGCAAAAAACGGATCAGTCAAAATCATTGAAACCAGTTGGACATTACTGCAATTAACAAACACAACGAAATGTGAAGCCAAAAGTTGTTCCATTAGAGTGGTCGAGCATTACATGGGAACGCTACAAAAGCTAATGAAAATGAATCTGAAAAAACGGCTAAATACAAGTGTCGTGCATCCTAAGAGCTAGGGGGAGGGGGAAGATCAGTCATAATCCCGGCATTAGTTTCGGTGTTGTCACCGACTCGCTCCTCCCCCGACCCGCATTGTCGGTCGCATCACCATCATCTTCATCATCATCATCGTCATCACCGTCAACATCGTTGACGTCAACTCGCCCCTCCTCCTCCTCATCATCATCCTCCTCGGCCTCGTCCCCCTCGGTTTTCATCCGAGCCATGATCTCGCGTTGTCGGCGTCGATCGACACTCGATATCCTGACCAGACGTCGGCCCAAACTAGATCGGGGTGGGACTCGGCCAAGACCTTCCTCACCCGATCTAGAGCCTCGTCCTCCCCCATCTTATGAGCCGCGCTCTCGACTTCTTTGGCGTAGACCTCGGCCGTATCGGATTTTTCCCAGTCGGCAAACCACTGCTCCTCACTCTTGACCTTGCTCTCAGCCTCGGTCAATCGAGTTTCAAGGTCGTTCACTTTCTGATTAACCTCCTTCAGCTTGGCCAGGGCATCGTCCTTGGCCGTCTGGGCCGAGTCGCGGGCAAAAACGAGGTCAGCCCTCTCCTTGTCCCATTTAGCCCGCTCCAGGTCGAAGTCCTTTTGGTCTTGCTTAATAGCCCTCTAGGCATCATCGAGCTTCGACTCGGCGATGCGCTTATCCTTGTTGGCCGGTAGACCTCCTCAAATTGCCTTTTTCGCTTTTCTTTGAGGTCGGCCACCTCTTGGTCGAATTACTCGGTTTAGGGCAACATTGGCCATCCAAGCGGAGAACCGAAATGAAGGAAAAAGTTAGAAAATTGAACGAATAGAAATACGAGAGCCACTCGGTGAGAGAGAGCATGCTTACATCAAGCCATGAGCGAAAAAGCTCGTTGGTCTCGTTTTAACCATGAGTAACTTGAGTATACTCCCGGTCGGCGGGAGTATATAAATACTCTAGGGCCTTGGTCCAGCGCCCATCTTTCTCAGCCTGGCTAAGCCCCGTGAATGGCACGCCGAGTGCCGCGACATCGGTCGGGCTACCCCCAACCGGCCTGAAGTCCAAGGAATTGAAGGAAAAAAATACCACCCTCAGTCGGCTGTGGCGGCCTCCTCGGGCTTATCACTTCAACGGACTTAGCCTTATTGGCCTCTTTCTCCCGCTCATCTTTGGCCCTATCCCGGTCGGCCTTAGCCCTCGCGACCGCTTTCTCTGTCTGAGCAACCTTGTCGGACGATCGCTCCTTTCTCTTCTTTGTTTTTGGCTTGGCGGGATCCTGAAACATGGTAGAAAACAATCAGTAAAAAGGAACCAAATGAATAGCTATTCGACCAAAAAGATAAACCCCAAAAACGGAATTTGGCGCACCTTCAGTGGAGCGGGGACCTTTATGGTCTTAGCTGCAATCTCGCCCTTCATCCGAGCCGCCCTCATCACCGCAACATTTAGCTTGTCGGCCATGGTAGGGACAGTCTCGTCAATGTATGCTCGGGCAGGTTCTGCAAAACGCGAAGGAGTATTAGCCAAACAAAAATAAAAAAGAAACTTATGCTATCATACCGACAACCCTAAGCCATCCCCTCGGCAAATTACCCTTCGAGAAAGGTCAAACCGAGACCCATAGCCGAAAGGAAATGCTCGTCTTTGAATAGCTTGCAGTCCAGCCCACCGGCCGGTACAAATATCTCGCCCCGTCGACGATCCTCGACTCGGCCTCGCATATAACATGCCGCCGTGCCCTCCTCATCGTCCGGATCGCCCACTCGAAAGTTTAGGGCAATGACGGGCTCGGTAAGGGGAAGGACCAGGGGAATCCCCCAATCTCCGCCGAAATAGATGAAGGCGAACTCCCTTCGAAACCCTTTATGGGAGGAAGGAAGATTAAGAAACGATCCTGTGCCGGGTCGGACTCGGAAACTCCACCGGCCCGGGCCGTTCGTCGTGGCCATTACCTCGACCAACTTGTACATATGTCGCCACAATTTAAGGGTCGGGCGAACGCCGATCAAGTTGCACAAGGCCCGGAAGGCGTTGATCCCGCCCATGAGTTGGGGAAACTTGGTAAATCGCCAAATTGTAGGTGTATAGCAGTTCCTTAACAAAAGGGGTCGGCGGAAAGCGAAACCCCATCTCCAAAGTGATTTATAATAAACGGCTACACACCGGGAGGAGTGGCCGAGCACCGTATGATGGGCCTCCCGGTCGGACCAAATAGTAGGGGTCCTTGATCTGGAACCGTGTGGCTGTCCCCCGGAGATCATCTATTAACGACTTTATTAGGCTCGGCAATGGGAAGAAGGCTACGGGCCCCCCTTTCGGAGCCAAATCATGATACTCGATCTCCTGACTCGAGGTTGATGCTTCTCCTGCTCCCCTCGGCATGGCCACCCGCATTACATCAGAATACAAGTATTTGTCTAAGTAACTTCTCCGGGGGGATAGGCTAAAGACGCCTCCCACGGGTACGGAATGATGCCCTCGGCCTCCTCCCTACCGAAGAAGACGGGCTCGGAAGAGCAAGCTGCGTCGGGTACAACCGAGGGTCGGGACAACTTACGAGTCGGCACCAAAGTTATTCCCATCCCCCTCGCCTCCTAGGACAATTTATATGGAGGTGAGGTCGGGGGAGTCGCTGACTCAGACGAATCTCCCATTATTTATGGCGGACAAAGGAGTTGGCCGAGATTATTCGAAAGAAAAGAAAGAAAAAGAAAACTTAGAAAAGCAAGAGCGTACCTGGTCGGATGAAAAAACTAGAGGAAGAACTTGAAAATTCGAGAGAAAGTTGAGATC
Source organism: Beta lomatogona (assembly GCA_947646795.1). Lineage (NCBI taxonomy): Eukaryota > Viridiplantae > Streptophyta > Magnoliopsida > Caryophyllales > Amaranthaceae > Beta > Beta lomatogona. Next base: position 73,945 of record CANSNZ010001173.1, read on the forward strand.
TTTGAGAGAGAGAGAATTGGAGAAATGAGCAAAGGATCCAAAACTCTCTCTCCTCCCTCGTATATATAGGCGTGCCTATGGGGATGTACAATGCAAACACCCCTGCGTCGCCTTGATGGGCCTCCAATAGAGGCCCAACCCGGACTTATTCACCCATCCCACTAAAGGTCCAAAGAACATCAAGCGAAGTCATTCTCGAAACCAAGGAATGCGAAGCGTCAAAACTCCTTACAACGCCTAGTCAGCTCAATCCATAGCAAGGGACCCAAGATCCCAAGTATCAAAGGTAGCCATGTGGCATTTGGAGTCGGCATATCCGCTCAGGCAAAGTAACCACAGCTCCATCAAGTGAAGTACGAAGATCAACATCATCCACTCGGACAAACTTGGGGCTCATTAGCCCCTCATCCGAGTGGCTCCACCCTCACTCGGCCAATAGGAGCTATCCTCCTTTACCGAGCCGCTTCTACACTTGATCAAGTATGACCAAGTGTCATCTAGCACCCACTCGGACAAACTTGGGGCTCATTTGTCCCCCATCCAAGTGGCCCCATCCTCACTTGGCCAATAGGAGCCCCTTCTCCTTTGCCGAGCCGCTTCTACACTTGGTCAAGTGCGATCAAGTGTCAGCTAGCACCCACTCGGACAAACTTGGGGCTCCTTAGGCCCCAAATCCGAGTGGCTCCACTCTCACTCGACCCATAGGAGCTCTACTCCTTTGCCGAGCCGCTTCTACACTTGGTCAAGTATGATCAAGTGTCAGCTAGCACCCACTCGGACAAACTTGGGGCTCATTAGCCCCTCATCCGAGTGGCTCCACCCTCACTCGTCCCATAGGAGCTATCCTCCTTTGCCGAGCCGCTTCTACACTTGATCAAGTATGATCAAGTGTCAGCTAAGACCCACTTGGACAAACTTGGGGCTCATTAACCCCTCATTCGTGTGGCTCCACCCTCACTCGACCCATAGGAGCTCTCCTCCTTTGCCGAGCCGCTTCTACACTTGGCCAAGTATGACCAAGTGTCATCTAGCACCCACTCGGACAAACTTGGGGCTCATTAGTCCCCCATCCGAGTGGCTCCATCCTCACTCGGCCAATAAGAGCCCCCCTCCTTTGCCGAGCCGCTTCTACACTTGGTCAAGTGCGATCAAGTGTCAGCTAGCACCCACTCGGGCAAACTTGGGGCTACCATACGATGAATGACTTGGTCGATGTTAACTCTCAATAAGGAGTTACTTAGTCGGCATTGCTTCTCCTTTCAACCAGAAGAGACCCGGTCGTCGACGTTACCATCAAACACGAGTTACTTGGCCGGTATTCTTCCCTTCAAAAGGAAAATTACCGGGTCGATTTCGTTTCCTTCAACAGGAAAACGACCCGGTCGGCGATGCCACTTCCACAAGAAAGATGACTCGGCCGTCGTTTTCCTTCAACAGGAAATTGACCGGGTCCGCTTCGTTTCCTTCAACAGGAAACGACCCGGTCGGCGACGTTACCATCAAACATGAGTTACTCGGCCGGTATTCTTCCCTTCAAAAGGAAAATTACCGGGTCTGCTTCGTTTCCTTCAACAGGAAAACGACCCGGTCGGCGATGCCACTTTCGAAAGAAAGATGACTCGGTCGGCTTTTTTCCTTCAACAGGAAATTGACCAGGTCGGCTTCGTTTCCTTCAACAGGAAACGACCCGGTCGGCGACGTTACCATCAAACATGAGTTAATCGGCCGGTATTCTTCCCTTCAAAAGGAAAATTACCGGGTCGGCTTCGTTTCCTTCAACAGGAAAACAACCTGGTCGGCGATGCCACTTTCGAAAGAAAGATGACTCGGTCGGCGTTTTTCCTTCAACCGGAAATTGACCGGGTTGGCTTCGTTTCCTTCAACAGGAAACGATCCAGTCGGCGACGTTTCCATCAAACACGAGTTACTCAACCGGTATTCTTCCCTTCAAAAGGAAAATTACCAGGTCGGCTTCGTTTCCTTCAACAGGAAAACGACCCGGTCGGCGATGCCACTTTCAAAAGAAAGATGACTCGGTCAGCATTTTTCTTTCAACAGGAAATTAACCGGGTCGGCTTCGTTTCCTTCAACAGGAAACGACCCGGTCGACAGCCCTCTCTCCAGCAAGATTGGACCGGGTCGGCACTTCATCCCCCAACGTAAAATGACCCGGTCGGTATTCTCTCCACCAGAAAGAAAATGACCAGGTCTGTATCGTTTCCTTCAATAGAAAACGACCCAAGCGACAGAGTTCCCCCCGGTAAATTTGACCGGGTCAGCATTCTGCCCCCCAACAAAAAGGGACTTGGTCGGCGTTTCTTCCTCACCACAGGGAGTGACCCGGTCGGGATTTTTCTCAGAAAGAGATGGACCCGGTCGGCATCCTCCCCTCAAGTAGGAGGTGAGCTGGCCGGCGCAAACCCCCTCTACAGGGATGGGCTCGGCCGGCTCTGTTGTTCGTTCCGCCCATCTACTTAGATGGGGTTGTAAGCCAGTCAGAAGTTAGATTATTGCTATTCCGCCATGGACGGGCGTCACTCAGTCGGACCTCCATGATCCCCCATCCATGGCGTGGGGCTAATTGTTTGGGCTTTATTAATCAGCAAGCCCAACAAGAGAATAAAAGCCTCGTGAAGCCTTGGACAGGTGGCGGCAGTGGGTCCCACCTGAAAATTGACCTAAGCTCAGGAACTTGGAAACCCTCTAAGAAGATGAAATAATCATTGCCTGAAAAGGTAATATAGCCATTGAACCTTAAAAAGGCCCATCCAATCAATGTTTCCTGTATGGGAAATCCCCAACACTATAAATACCAACTGCCTCATCAATGAACAGGTATTCAATTCTCACCTAACCAACTAGAGCATCTCTCTCTAGACTCTCTCTCTCTCTCTCTCTCTCTCTACCTCATTCTCATCTGACTTGAGCGTCGGACGGGCGATCCCGGAACCACCCCCGGGTTAGTCGACCTTGTTTTGCGAGATTCCAAAGATACCGGACAACGGAGCTCATGCGTACCTTCTTGGGGCCTACATCAAATCTCACAACCTATTACAATCCTTAATTTCTCAGCAGAAACAATATATATATAGCTTAGATGAGTTCCTTACATCTAAACGTTGTGAAAATGTAGGTTCTTAATATACCCTTAAGTCTCAATTTTAACAATTTTGGTAGAAAAATTTATGGTGATGCAAACTCTAATTATATGATTATATAATTTATATTTGTATCATTCAACACATTAGCTACGTAAAAAAAAAGCAAAAAGAAAATAGAAGTAGACTTGATCAAAAACTCATAGTATCTAATTCGAGTATAATTTTTTGTCCGTAACTCTCTATGCGACTTGATTATATAAAAGCTCATAGAAGTATTATCTTATGTGAGTACATAGATTATAGGTTCATGTGAGAACTACCCTTATGGTGAGAATCGTGAGAACCGCTAATTGTTATGTTTTTTCGGTTAAAAGTTACTATTTTAGGTTAATAGTTATGATTTAGGGTCTAAAAGTTACGATTATTTGGGATTTTTGAATCAATAGTGGTTACTATTAGTTCCTGTTTTTAGGGGGTAAAAGTTAATATTTTAGGTGAAAATGTTATGGTTCTCAGCATAAGAGAGTTCTCATTATATATATATTAAGATGTTTTTATACTTCTTCCTCAATGTATATATATTTAAGATGTTCTTTTAGGGTTGTGATACCATTAATGATTATTTAGAATAATTGTGACTTAATTAAATAAAAAGTTCATTCTATTTTTGTATATACATCATTCTTTTTTATTAGTTTACTCCTTTACTTTTTAATGTCAAAGTTTACTAGCTTTGATTTTAAGTCTATTGTATAACACTAAATATTAGATTTATTTTAGTCTATTGTATAACACTAAATATTATCATGTTATGCCTTGTTAAATTATTTCCAATATGTAAATTTAAGTTACCAGTTTTTTTTTAATTTCTATTAATAAGAAATTGAGTTTATGGGCATGTTTGGCAAAACTAGCGGTTCTAGTAGCGGTTAGCGGTTGCAGTAGATGTAGCTGTTGGGGGTAGCGGCTAGCTGTCTACTAATAGCTGTCAGCGATCAGCGATTCAGCGATCAGGGATTAAATTAATTGTTTAATTAGAAGTGTTTGGCAAATGTAGCTGTTGAAATTATAAAAGACAATAAATGACATTTATTCTAATATGAAATGAACTACAATAATTTCATATGTTCGTTCAATAGTTAAATTCAAGATTTATTTTTTCAAAGAAGTTACATAAAAAGGAGTATATGACTTTTTAGGTGCTCAAAGAAATGTATAAATCTAAGAAAATATTTAACCCTCGAAAAATTTATATCACCAATTTTAACTAAAATACTTGTAAAATATCTTATCTTTAAAATAAATATTTAAATTACATCTCTACTATTATAAAATAAACATTGAATTGCCATAAAATAAAACAATAAATAAACAGTAAAAGGAAAAAGAAATAAAAAAACATTGGTTAATAATTCTACCTTATGCTATTATATAGTGTTTATTTGCTAGACCGCTACGCCCTGTTTGGCAAAACTAGCGGTCGTGGTAGCTGGTAGCTGTTGTAGTAGCGGGTAGGAGTGTTCATAATCGGGTACCCGAATATGCGGGTACCCGAATTTGCGGGTACCCGAATATGCGGATACCCGAATTTGCGGGTACTTGAAAATGCGGCCCATGACCCGACCCGGAAAAACCGGGTACCCGGTTTTTGCGGGTCGGGTCACAGGGTACCCGACTTGTTTTTTTTTTTTTTTTAAAAAAAAAGCTTAACTCACCTACTGCCGAGTGAAATTCATGCCATACTCATTCAATATTCATGCATAACAATGTCAAACTACAAATGAAGAGTGCAAACCCACTAGCCACTGCCAAATCACAAATGTAACCCACTGCCATAGTGCCATTTATTCATTTATTACCTAGCTTGCGAATTTATAAATAAATGGGAGGGGGGACGCACTGCTACCAGACTGCGGTCAGTGGCGGATTTAGTTAATAACACGCTGGTGCACGTGCACCAGCAATAAAATAAAAAAAAAAAAAATATATTAAAAAATTCAATTTTCAACCAATTCACGTGCTTCTCACATTTCATTCCTTCGCTGCTTCGCAAGTCTCAAATCTCCTTTCACTCACTCCTCATTTCTTCCTTTCTCTCTCATAGAAATCTGAGAAAAAATTTCTCCCTCACCGGAATTTGCGAGTGAGTCGGCGGCGCGAGCAGAGTGACGGTCGTGAAATCTCGGACTCGAAGGGTCGAAGTCTCGGACCTCCTGTTCACGGTGGACTCGAGCAGCGTGACGGTCGTGCTGGAGACTGGAGTGTTCGTTACCCACTGACTCCAGCCGCGGAATTGGACGACGGTGGACGACGGTGGACAAACAACCTCCAACGTCGTGACTCGTGGCTAGGTACGTATTAATTTACTCAATTTTCTTGATTTCTTATTTTACTTTATAGATTAGGGTTTATCAATTTCATGAGAATTGGAAAATAAATTGCAATTTCACTTGTTATGGGTGTTTATATATCAGATTATATAATTACAAATGTTGATTTTGTTGTTGTAGTTTGATTTGAGTGTTATTGGTGTAATGGTGTTTGAGAATTGAAATGACACTATAGAATTGGGTGTTACCGTGTAATCACTGACTGTCTGACTCACTGTTAATGTTGAGTTTGTTGATTATATTTTATGGTGTATGCAAAATTTGGCACATGTTTTCAGATTTGATACATTATCATTTAGTTCAATTGTTACTTGATTTTCAGATTTGATAATGAAGAGAAAACGTACTCCAAACAAAATGCAAAATATTGCTAGTTTCTTCACTAAGAAAAATCCAACTCCAAATTCTCCCCCACATTCAACACAAAATGAACAAATTTTGTCTCCTCAACTAGCAAGCGAACAACATTCCTCTCCATCACACAATTGCGTAATAGTATGGGAGATCAAATGTTGAATGATTGTTTGATTACTTATTTAGAGAATGATTTGTTTTTGAAAGTTAGCATGAATGATATTGTAAATCGATATCAAAACATGAAAACTCATCGCGAACAATTGTAATCATTTTTACTAGTATTTGATTGTATTTTGTAGTATTATTTGGATATTTGGTTTTTCTAGTACTATTTCGTTGTATTTTGTATAATTATTGGTTATATATATTATTTCTTTTCGATTGAAATTTAGTTTGGAGTATTTTTTATTAAAAAATATTTTGGTTTAGTGAACGGTAATTGGTGGTGAACCACCAATAGGAAATTCCTGGATCCGCCACTGACTGCGGTCGAATGCTGCCGGAGTGGCAAAGTCAAAAGCTGGTAGTATACGGCCCAAAAGGCCAAAACTCTGATTTTGTAATCAGGTATCCCGTAATCCGTATCCACTATCCAGAGGAAAAACTTCAATCGAATCGGGTACCGGGTACCCACGAGCATTTTTATGCGGCCCATTACCCGACCCAGGATTTCTTGTTTTTACCGGGTCGAGGACCCGGCCCAATTAAAATTAAAAAAACAGATTTTGACCCGGTTTTTTTATGCGGGTCATCGGGTTTTCGAGGCGGGTATTTCGGGTCGGGTTTTTCTGAACACCCCTAGTAGTTGTTAGCTATCAGCGTTTAAAGTAGCTGTTTAAATGATAACTGTTTGGCAAAACTAGTGGTTGGAATTGAAAAAATACAATATTAGACATATATATTAGATTTAGTTACGAACTTAATTACAACATTGTTATTAATCAGCTTCATAAATAAATTTAATGCTTACCCCCCCTAAAAATCAATGTTTACAACACGTATCTTTAGTCTAACAACCTTAGGAATACTCATCTCTAGTATAACAACGAAAGAGATAGAAAAGCATCTACAACAAAGCATCTAAAGAATATAATACATCAGTATGAAGATAAAAGATAATACAACAATAAAAGATAAGTCTATCATTTATTGTTAATAGGTACATGAGCTTGGAAATGAGCTGGTTACGTGATGCGGGCAGCAGGCCCTTAGTCTATCAAATTTTTTTTTATTTTTTTTTATTAATATTCCAGAAAAAAAAATCAGAAAATTATAAATTGCACTTCAAATGCTGATTATCTCTCTCAAACGTTAATGAAGGTAACGTTTCCCAACCACTACTTAAACTCTACCTAAACCTGTACCCTCTACTACAAACGCTACATTGCCAAACACTCATAAATTTCTTAAGTAGCTTTTTGACCTCACAAACCTCTACCCGCTACCTCAAACGCTATTGCCAAACAGGGCCTATTAATAGTCAAAGGAACGTTTTAGAGACCATGCATGAAAAAGCAATGAGGAATTAATAACAGATTTAGTATACCGTATAATAAGTATTTACAATATACAGTTTTTTATTATTTGCAATATCATTGTCAAACATACAAACTGTAATATCTCACAATAAGATTTGAGCATGTGAACTAAAGTTAAAATACGAAAGTTCCAAACAATAATATATGCAACATTAGATGATATTTTTTATCGCTTAAAAAATAGTAATAACTCTACGGGCGTCGGGACTAAAAACTAGTTACAACTCAATAACATAAAAGAGTATCTTTTTATTGTTTTTTTGGTGTAGCCATTTTCATTGAACCTTAATTTAATTGTTTGACGACAATAACTGTGGACCCCAATCTTTGAGTTGACTCCTATCAAAGACGAAGGGATCAGGCATGAGAGGCCCACAATGATTAAACTATACAGAAGTTACATTACATTTAAATCAAATAATAGACACCGTCGCCTGTGTATGAGTTGTTTGTCAATAACACCGTCATATTTTTTCATCGTCCCTACTGGCTCTATATATATACAAACAATCTAAACACATCCCACACCAAATTAAAACAGATCAATCAAACTAAACTTAACTTCATTTAGTGTTTGCGCTTGCTTCTCTAACAGATTTTCTATCCTTTTTTCAAGAGAATAGAGGTCAGTTTATTTACGTGCATGCATGGAAACTTAATTTCTTATTTTCTTATCTCTTCTATTCTCTCTCTCTCTGTCATTTCTTTTGTTTGTTTCAAAGTTGAATTATAAACCCTACTCTGGCATTTTGGATCATCCGATGCCGGAGAAGGGCTATAATAATACTTATTTGTACTATTATATTGTTTCCCATGTTACTAGCTATACCGTTTCCTATATATTCCACTGTACTATTCCACTAAGAACAGTGGCGGATCCAGGATTTTACGGATGGTGGGTCACTACCATGATTTGAAAATGTGGTTTTCATTGCGGTCGCATGAATGGTAGCGCAATCGGAACGGAGAAGTTGACGATATACTGCATCGCAATTCACATGTCGTGATTTTTTTAATAAGTTTTTTCAAGTGCTATTAAATTTTTGTACTAAATATCATATAACAAGATCATTTCTTAAATCTGTTCCAAAAAAGAAATTCCTTTAGCCATTACTTTTTTGTTTTTTTTTTACTTGCAACATTTTTCGTTTTAAAAGTTGCATAATACTTGCAATATTGAATTTTTTGGCAATATATTTCTCTCTTTCTTTCTCCTAATCGGTGGGAGCTGGGTCCTATTTGTCATTTTTTATTTTCTTTTCTAAATTCTTGTGTCATAATATTGCAAATAAAAAGAAAAGCGGAGGAAGTCTATAAAAGATTAAAAAGATCCTAAACATTATATGAATCAAATGTTTCATCCCTTTTATTATCAAATAAATAAAAAAAGCCTACTACCAAAATGTGTCATAATATTGCAAATAAATAAACATTAATCGGAGGAAGGCTAATATTATCATTCAATAACCTTGTATAAAAAGTTCTCAATTTTCCCACCAAAAAAAGTCAACATTTAAAAAGTAACTCTACTCTTTTTCTTTTTCTTTTTGACATGAAAATTTTTTTCTACTCTTATTTGATCTAGTAATTAACAATTCACTTTTAAGAAACCTACTACTAAATAGAGTACAAAAGAAAAAAAAAAAGAGCAAAAGAAACAACAAAAAAAAAAGAGCAAAAGAAACAACAAAAAAGAAAAGAACAAAAAATTACCCCAACCCACGTGCTCCCCATCCCCATGACCCCATCCATTTAAGTTGTCCTTCTCTCTCTTCCAAAAAACGCCACTGCACTTCTTCTTCTTTCTCTCTCTTCTGGTTTCTGTAAGGCCAAAACTTCAAAAGTCAAAACTATGGCAATTTTTTTTTCTGTTTCCTCATTTCCACTTCTTCCAGTCAATCGATTATGGCACTGAATCTGTGTTTTTCTCTACTTCCTTGCGGTTTGACATATCAAAAGCTAGAAATTCTGAGTTTTTCTTCAAAAAAAAAAAAAAAAAAAAAACTAGAACTTCATTTTTTTCTCAGATAATGGTGGGTCACGTGACCCACCATGACTAACTGTGGCTCCGCCACTGACTAAGAATAATAATACAAGATCTACAACTTAATCACTTTATTAAATTTACTATATGCTACATGCCATTGCCATACACTATATAAAAAAAGCATATATGCGTAAACCACAGAATGAGGATACCTTGAATTTTGCTCACAACTTTCATAATTCCCATAAAGATATACGGAGGTATAACTTGATGAATTTAGTGCTTCAAAATAATTATTAATTAATTAAAATTAGTTTCCTTGTTTTTAGATTGAGTAAGTCAAAATTGTTAGCATCTTAGACTACAAGTTAGAAGTCAGTTAGTATTAGTGGAGTATGTAGTGCATAATAATTAGTGGGTTAGTTGTGATCATGCTCCCACGTTTTTAGCTAGTTTTCATATTGCTAATGCTATAAATAGCAATGTACTCTTCCAAACTTAAATGAATGAGATAGCAGTAGCCTTTTTTGCGCTTCCAACGCCTACTTTGTTATTTTTCTGCTTTCTTATTTCCAACATAACTCAGGCAAGTAGAGTATTAGCAGTTTTACCTGATAAGATTTCACAAAGAGATAGGATTTGGTTTCAAGAGTTAGCTTCTCTTTTTTTGGCCTGTTTTAGGCTGTTTTGGTTGTAAATTGATCTGTTGGATATAATACATCTTTCTTACTTAGCAAAAAAAACAAAAAAACAAAAAAAAAAAAAAAAAAACTCAGGCAAGAGGTACTCCCGCCATTTATTGAAGCTTTTTCTATATACTGTCTCAACATAAATCAAGGCAAAAAGGAAAGGTAGCGTGAAAATAATGGGTGCATTTGTTTATTTAAGTAAATGAAAGAATATACTGTGAGTGAGTGTGAATTTAAGCGGGTCTAACAAGCTAGTAAGATAAGATAGGGTGGAAAGAGGACAAAAGTTTACAAACAAGAAATAAATCAAAAGAATGAAAAAATTTATTTAACAAATTCAAAGAAAAATATGAAGAACTTTATAAAAACAGAGGGATTATTTACAAGTAAAAGAAGATTTTTTTTTTGTCTCTTTGATGAAAAAAATAGAGCATTAAATATGGTTAGAAGTTTGCTATTTATTTCTTTGATGAAAAACAGAGTTGATATAAATAATCTCGATTTCACCCATGGTCCTAGAACAATCTTACGTTTTGATTTTTTAAAAATTCCAAGTGTTAGGGTATCTTTTCGAAATGATCCAAACTGTTAATAATCTTTTTATGTACCAAATTCTTAGTATAGATTAGCAAAGAAAAGAAAAATTAAAGTTGTTTTAGAAATATAGATGCAAAACAATAAATTTTTCCTTCTTTAAATTTGTCAAATAACCATATACAACTTCACTACGTATACCATATATATCTATACTCATTATTTGTCTCACTATAAATTTACAATGATTTAATGTGTGGGTAGTCTCTTCACATCAAACACTTCCTCCGTACCAAGGATGTCTTGGCCTAGTGGTTAAGATTAAGGTGCTGTGAACGATAGGTCACAAGTTCGAATCCCTCCTCCCCTTCTTTGTACTTTGTATTGCCTTCGTAGCTCCAATGGATCAAAAAAAAAAAAACTTCCTCCGTTCCAACGTTATATTCCTGTCTCAATTTTGAATGTCCACAAATGAATGATCGCGGTATCTTACTTCATTTACACCACCAAAATCATAGGATGTGGCCTCCCTTTCCTTTTATTGCCCAGTCCATATCAATCGCATTAACCTTTATTCTTTGCTCAATAGTCCCTACATTTCCTAGTATTATTATGCTGCCAAAACTTACTGTAACAGAAAGCAACCAGCCAAGTCTTAACCTATTAGAAAATAACAAACGCGCATGGGAAGTTATTAGAACATCCAAGCAGGTTTAGACGAGGTGAATATAATATAATTTATCATAACACATTGAAAGTTATTTCTAAAAAAGTAAGAAATCACCAATTGAAACCGATAAGTTGCTATCTTCTTACATTAAAATTTTGTCTTCCTTATATATGATTCCATATAAAAGATCTATAAAACTCTCGTAGCATAGATCCATACTAATTCAAAAACGTGTATTATGGTATTGTAATTTTGAAGTAATTTAACGACGTGTATTATGGTATTATTTATGTTCAAACACTAGTATTAATTTTATATGGTTTTTGTTGGACTAGGTTGGTAATATGTCATCACTTCCCATGCAAATGTGGAAGCAAGCACAACCATTACTGAAGATACCAACAAGCTTGTCAAAAAAGGAAGTACTCAATCCATGGAAGCAGCAAAGAGACAAGGTGGTGTTCATTATGGGGGCAACCGGCACTGGCAAGTCCCGGCTATCAATCGACCTAGCAACGTCTTTTCCGGCAGAAATAATAAATTCAGATAAGATTCAAGTTTACAAGGGGTTAGACATTGTGACCAACAAAGTCACAAGGCAAGAGCAATGTGGGGTCCCACACCACTTGCTTGGTATAGTCAACCCAAATGCTGACTACAAATCTAAAGACTTCTGCCTCATGGCCACACATGCAGTGGAATCTATTCTTGAACAAGACAAACTCCCAATCATTGTTGGGGGCTCTAACTCAAACATTGAATCTTTAGTTTCGGATCCTAAATATGGGTTCAAGTTTAACTACGATTGTTGTTTCCTCTGGGTCGATGTGTCTGTTTTCGTGCTACATAAGTCTGTATCACATAGAGTTGACAAAATGGTTCAATCCGGTTTGGTTGATGAGGTTCGGGGAATATTCGACCCGTACAACTCGGATTACACTCGGGGAATACGACAAGCCATTGGAGTACCCGAATTCGACACGTTTTTTCGAACCGAACATCATTTAGAAGAATCGGATCGAGATAAACAACTACAAGGTGCCATTAGTCAGATAAAGGAGAATACATGCAAACTTGTAAACAAGCAACTGAAGAAAATCCACATATTAAAGCACATAAAGGCATGGGAATTAAATCGGCTTGACGCCACTGAGGTGTTCAAGAATGGTAACAAAGATGTTGCTGATGACGCTTGGCATAAGATGGTGACTCAACCATCGCTCAAAATTGTCACCCGTTTTCTTTTCAACACTCATAATTTGGACCCTAATTTCTCTGCAAGAACGGTGTTGCGGAACATGATTGGACAAAACCACACGTTGATTGCTACAGCCTAAGTATATGACTAACTAATTTGTTCATTGCTTGAATGCTTGATTGATTGAGGTCCGCTCTGGTTGGACGAAAAATATTTGAAATGGAAGTGAACTTCCTTGAGAAAATATCTTACAAGAGAAAACACAATGATAGCTTAACTTTCGTTTGTTTCGTTTTTTGTATGAAAAGTTAAAGAGAAGAAGAAGATTATAATTTGATTGGGGAGGATGGATGGATGGAAAGAAGGTGGAGAATAGAGAGGAACATGTTGTTTCTTTTCTTTTGGAGGATAAAAAAATTTCCACCACTTGGAAACTTATTTCTATTCTATACACACAAAGCAGAAGGAAAATGGAAAAATTGTTTCTCCCATGACAATGTTTCCTGCTCAACCTATGACTCTCTAAATGGCTTTTATCCTAATTCATTGCAATTTTGGGAAGGAAAGTTAGTTCTCCATAATGATATTAAAAGAGGATGTATTGTTGTAAATTCTTTTTAGTTGTTCGATTATAATTAAAACAACTCTATCCAATCTAATGTAGAGAAATTATACTATTTTATGATAGTGCATAATAGAGTCAATTAGCTCTTTTTAAATTAATGGTTTACAATCGTTATCGCTTGAATTTTATTAAGGTCAATTCTGAATTCTTAGTCGCCAACAATAAATAAAATTAAGCCTGAAAACGAGCCTTTCTAATCAAACTTTGCAATGCCATTCTCATAACATAATTATAATTTTGATCCCTTTTTCATCAACTTTCCATATATAGGTTTATTAAAAAACGACTGGAAAATAAACTTCTATAGTTCAATTTTCGTATATCATTATCTTTGCATCGAAGTGTAAATTAATTCCTAGCGTACCTTTCACATACGACTGGAAACGATAAATTTATTCAATTGTCGCGAATTTTAACCTCTAATAATAAGAGGAGTTAGGGGTTAACATCTAAATAAATTGCTACTCATATTAGCGGTCAATAAACATTGACTGCTACTGCTATTAGTGCTACATAAGCACCAGCCACTAACAACAGTAGCGGGTTATTGTTTTTAATCGCGCTCAATATAGCAGTTATATCCTAGATCTAGCGAAATTGCATTTCTATTACTAGCCAAGTGCCAGAGTAAAACCTGCAAAGATTAAGCTCGAACACCAAATTCATGGAAGCACCAATGTCATCCAAACACCAAGTTCATCCAAATACCAATTTCTTCCAAGCACTAATCTCTAGACACTACAATCTCAAACTTCAAAGCGAACAATTCCATAATCATGAAGCCAAATTATCGAAATGACATAAAAATTACAAATAAGTCTAACACTCCAAATAATATTACAAATAGTGAAAAGTTTTGAGATTGCAATGAAAGTATATAATCCAAGAGCACAATGGTAATTAACTAGCGAACTACATACACAAACACAAGTGACAAAGCTGAAATCTCCTGTTTCTTCTTCTGGACAGGTTTGGATGAAGCCGGTGTTGACTCGTTCAGCTCTGCAATGACATCAAGAGATAAAGAAGTGGTGGTCGAACATCTTCAATACATCCGCTGACGAGGTGGAGGCGAAACTAATGGTGTTGATGATGTCGTGGTGACAGGAATAAGATAGGGCATTGGAATTTGGAGGTGTAGAAGTGGGTGTATGGGCAGTAGAAGTGGGCATGGGTCGCAAGATGTGACCTTTTTCGTCTCGGCCAACAACATCGATGTAGTAGCCCTCTCATGGTCTGTAACATCTGCATAAGTAACTGATGCCCTATATCCTAGGGCAATGAATCGCTAGGCTCCAACACATTCCTGCATATGTGAGCAATATCAGATAAAGGATGTGCCTGCATAAGAAATGATAAATTATGCAAGAAAAATTTAAAAATACAACTAAAACGAAAAGTACTCTTACATGTACCAGAAATAGTATGTCCGCGAACGCTTGTTGATAATGCGTGGAAGATGGTCGCCACATAGGATCAGTATGCACAACCTCATGATGTGACGATACCATATCATATACTCGTCCATCGCATCTGTACGCCCCTCTGAATGGAGAGCCCTAAATAAGTCTAGTCTCACACTGACTGCATTGTTCTATGTAGGTAGAGATAATATCTTGCTTGTTCCATTTTCTACACACAAAAAACACAACACTCAAGTTATGTTCTTATTCTACATACGAAAACAATCCGAACTCACCCTTGCGTTAACTATTTACTTTCTCAACATCCCTAAAAAAATTAAGTCAACCAAAGCAATCACCAAATTAACCAACCCAAATCAAGTCAATTCGTAAGTTCAACCAGCATGATCAATTTATTAAATTAGGTTTCTAAATCATACAAAATCAAATAAATGTTTCTCACAAATTTGATATACATAATAAAGAATAACTGAAAACAACTAAGCTGGAACTTTGCAACAATTTATTCAAATTAAATTTAAAATTTTCAATGAAAGACATACTAACCATAACTAAGGTGCTAAGCAAAGCTAAGAGAGGGAATAGTATAGCAAACTACGGCAGGCTAGCGGTGGGAGGCACTGTCGGTTGTGACTTCCACTAGTAGAATAATTGCTTATTGTTGCGCTCATTAAGTTGCCTATTGCGCGGTTTTGACCGCGCAGCAATTAAGTGCGCAGCAATAGGTAATTAACCTATTGCTGCGATTTTTGACCGCAGCAATAGGCCAAGCTATTGCTGCGGTTCCTGGCCAAAACCGCAAAGCAATATGTAACACCTAATGCTGCATTTTCGACCCAAACCGCAAAGCAATATGTAACACCTATTGCTGCGGTTCTTAGCCAAAACCGCCGCAATATGTACCGGTATAGGTAAAAAAAAATTTTTTTTTTGCTCTTTTCCATCAAATTTTAAAGAAAATAATATAGGAACAAAATAATACAATACTGATTAAAACTAATGACAAAGAATATGCAAAATTCAAAAACATAAAAGATACAAAAAAATCCAACACATATAAGGAAAAAAAATAACCAAAAATTAGAAACCCTAACATCAGATTCCTCTTTCACGTTTCTTGCAACAAAAAGGTAAAAGAAAACAAAACAAAAATGAAAAAAGAAAAGTAGAGCAAAGAAAGTGAGAAAAAAAAAGGAAAAGAAAAATAGAAAATGAAAAACCTCCCAAAACGTTAAACATCAGACCAACGCATCGTCATTCTTCTTCGCCGCATCATCACCATCAACGTATCATCATCAATTCATCTTCTTTGCCGCATCATCACCATCAACATATCATCATCAATTCATCATCCATCTGATTCACCAACGCATCACCATCAACGTTCATCATCACCGCCAACATCAAAATAAGAAAAATCAGTAAATACAAAAAAAAAAGTCATACCACGAGATCATGAAAGAGAATCGAAGAAACAATCTACTCGAAATCAGTTAATTCATACTCAAAATCAGTAAATAAAAAAGACGAAAATGAAGAAACAGAGGGGAGAGGATCGAAGAAACCTGTGAAAATGAAGATCGAACGGCGGAGGAGAGGAGAGAGAAAATGGATTTTGGCGATGAACTCCGATCGAAACTCTTCGTGGAAATTCTGGCCTTCTTCTTTTCTTCGCTTTCAAAGATTCCTCTTTTATTTCTTTGTTAATTTTGTTACGCAATTCTTCAAATTCGTTTTGTTTTTCATTTTTTAGGAATTATGTGTGTATGTTATGGTTGTTGAGAGGCGTGAGGAGGATGAGAGAGAGAGAGGCGTGAGGATGAGATAGAGAGTATGAGAAAATCAGTGGAAACGACGCCTAATAAGGCTCCACTACCAAAATAAAACCTAATGACCCTATTGCTGCGGTTTTCCTAGGAACCGCATCAATAGGTTTAAATATTATAAAAAAAATAATATTTTAATCTATTCTTTGCGGTTTCGGGCTGGAAACCGCAAAGAATAGATTTGGTCAAACAATCAACCAAATTTGAATTTTTTTTCCGTTGAGACCTATTGCTACTATTTTGGCTGGAAACCACAACAATAGGTCTATTTTATATTTTACCTTTTTTTTCACGTGAATTATTGCTGGGTATGGTTAAAATCGCAGCAATAAGCAATTGTTCTACTAGTGTTCATTAGCGATGTCGCCGGCTAAAGTGTGAGATAGGGGAGGGATGAGAGAGCGGTTTTGTTTAGGGGGCAGTAGTGATCCGCCGTTGGAGTAGCGGTTTTGTTTTGCATAAACTGTTATATGTATTAGTGGGTTCCTAGTGTCAACCGCCTATCTGAATAGCGGTTTTACTTAAGGAAATTAATTCTCACACCCGATCCTACGTGGACGGTACAGTGGGAGTTATATTACACTTTGGCACAAAATGAGATATATTTCTTGCTTTTGCAATATTTAGGGAAAAAATCCAATGGTAAATTATTCATTGCTTTGTATCCTTTTTTGTGTTTTGGCAAGTAAACTGAGATTTTATTTCATACCAAAACTGTAATTGCAATCAATATAGCAACATAACACCAAGAAGAAGACAAACAAAAAAGTAAAAAGAGCTAAAGCATTAGTATCACTTTCATCCCACCTTCTAGGATGGATTGATGAAAACACTATTATGTGCAACTCAAATTGCACTAATTAAATTTGCTTCATAACGTCATTGCATATAATAGCAAATTCTAACAAAATAACCATGCAATCACCGTCTAAAATCTAACGATTGCTTTGGAACTACAAGTGGTAAACTATCTCAGTAAACAAAATCCCATAGATCTTGGCATGATTTTGTTTCTACGTGCACAACTTGCTTGCGACTTAAATTTCCTCCAAGAGATTTGCAACTGGTCTGTTTATCTCATGTTTCCGCAAACAAGTTTGCCACTATAAGAAATACTACGACATACTGATCTACACAATACAATATAATTTTAGTTCATTATACTCAAGTATAGCAGCCTTTTGTTAGGCGCAGTGGCGGATCTTGAAATTTTTTCTTGTGGGGGCCAAAACATTATAGTTTTTTTGAAAGGATTTCATAAATAGTTTTGACACCTATAGTAACATTAATGTCTTCTTGAAAGGGAAAATTAATATATCGTCTTTATTGCAACTTACATCAAGGTAAAAAGAAACTATAGAATACTCTATGTGAAATACCAAGGTAATAATAATTTCATAGGCACTCTAGTTGGTTTAGGTAGTTATGTGTTTCTTGTACTATATTAGCATTCTTTTGTTTTGCCCTTTTGTTAGGTGAAGTGTAAGCGTTGTACACCTTGAGATATTGCAACTTTCTTGCATGAGAAATATCAGGATAAAGTAGAAAATATATCCATTTTCTTCATGGTATCAGAGCTTTAAGATTTGAAAGATCGTATCTTTTTGGTAATCATACAAATACTTAAAAGCAGAGTAAGAAATGGCTAGAAGAGATAATAAAGAACACAAGAGTAAAAATGAGATATTCAGACCATTGTTCTTGGCTAATTTTGATAATGCCAATAATGCCTTGGGAAATATCATTTTCAATGGAGAAAACATTCTGAATTGCGGTAGGAGCATCAACCTAGCTCTTAGCTCAAAGAAAAAGCTAGATCTTATGGATGGAAAGGTAAAAGAAACCAGATGAAATTGATGAAACTTTTCCAAGTATAAGAGAAATGATTACATGATATGGGGACGAATATGCAGGTCTATAGATGAGAAGATTGCAAATAGTCTATGAAGAAAATCTATAAAGAAGCTTTAGGGAAAAATCCATGATAGATATTATGAGGCTAATGCACCTCTCTTGTATTATCTGAAGAAACAAGTGACGAACTTGGAACAAGAGAACGAAGTTCTAGCTGAGTATTACTTCAAGTTGAAGAGGATTTGGGATAAAATACAGGATTTTGAAGGAATGCGAGAGTGCACCCGCAAAGCCATGGATAAATGCAAGTGTAACACGCTAAAGAAATTTTACCATCTTTTACTTTATGAGGATCCACAATTATTTCATCCATGTAATCTAAATTCAATACATTTGATTCTTGAAGTAGTAAAGTATTTTATAAATAGTCAAAAGTTGGAACTTTCCACATTGTAAGTACTTTTTGTCCAAAATCATGAAATTGGTCTTTTCCAAAATATATGTCAAATCTTAGGCTAAAGAATCATAATATCAATGAACATAATGTCTAACATATGACAGGATATTATCCATACCATAGTTCTTTTGTCCTTACAAACAAGTAAACCAAGTGTTTAGATCAACTACCAAAAACCTTTAGTCATATTCCATCACAAAAATAAGTAATAGACTAGTATTATTACTACTCTTTCCAATACTAACAAACAAATAAAATATAAAACTCACGAATCTTTAGGTAAGAGATTAAAAGATACCAAATCTAATATAATAAGAAAAAAAAAGTATATTTAATAGTCTCATCAATACACTCAGTACATGTTTTGTTTGGAAAACTTTAAGGTCGGAAACGGAATTTGATAAGGGATTCCCTTACAGCTTGTTTGGCTTGAATAATAGGCAAACTCTTTTCATTACATGATGTGCACCAAAATATATATATACACATATATATATATATATACACACACACACACACATATATATATATATATATATATATATATATGTATATATACACATATATATGTATATATACACATATATATGTATATATACATACATATATATGTATATATACATACATATATATGTATATATACATAAATATATATAAATATATATATATACATACATAAATATATATATATACACATATATATATATATATACACCACACACACACACATATATATATATATATATATATACACATATATATGTATATATACACATATATATGTATATATACATACATATATATGTATATATACACATATATATGTATATATACATACATATATATGTATATATACATAAATATATATATAATATATATATATATACATACATAAATATATATATATATATATATATATATATACACATATATATATATATATATATATATATATATATATATATATATATATACATATATATACATATATATACATACATATATATAAACACACATATATATATACATATATATATACACATATATATATATACACATATATATATATATATATAAGATATATATAATGGCTTACAAGGTCCCTCCAATTGGAATGAGCCAAGAAATTGCTGTAAGTTTCCTAGTTTTAAGATTTACGGTTTAATTAAAAAATTGGTGGGATCAATGCATGACTCTTGCAGACAAAGTTCATATCTTAGAACACAAGATTCTAGTTGAACTATCTGATGGTTCTCATAACTAAACAATCGAAGCTTGTGATTTCCTCATATTGACCATAGGAATGCATTTCGTAGGGAAATCTAAGAGAAGAACTAGTTTCCTCTAAAGTCGTCCTTACAAACATTAGATGTCCAACTTTAGGAGACTATCGATGGTACAAAGACATATTCCTAACTTATGTCCTAAGAAGAGATGACCCGTAATGCATCGTTTTGGAAAGAAAGATTTATTAGAGGACTTCCAAAACTTTTTGCCGAAAGGATTCTCAAGAAGCTCAAAGCCGAGACTGGATTAGAAGAAATTCCTTTTAGTCAAATAACATTTGGACAATTATTCTCCTTCGTGAGAAAAGAAGGTTTATCTCTTTGTTCCAAGTTGAAAATTCAAGCCAAATATGGGTCACAGAGATCTCAAACAAAAAAAATAATTGGGATCATTTTGTGAAGCCTTTGGTACTGGGAAGACTTAACCCTCCTTCTCGCAAGGCATAGACAAAAAAAATGGACTTCACTTCCTTACAAAAGGCATAAGAGATATGCAAATATCAATCCTCAACACTACCAAAAACCATCTCCAAAGTTTCACCATAAGAAACGGGAGAAAGAAAGACTACTATTATTTGTTACAAATGTGGCAAACCAGGTCACAAAGCGGATACATGTGGTCTAAAGGGTAAAATCAATGAACTTTTTGGTAATGATGAGGAACTAAGGAATAAGATTTCAGCATTACTGCTTCCAGAAGAAGAAGAACCTTCCTATTCTTCTCTGAAGAAGAAGGAGATTATCATCTTCAAATTAATGCAAATTCTTTAGAAGAATTCTCTCGACGAAGATATTCCGTGTATTTGTTTTCCAAAAATGATCAATGTTCTTTCGCTAAAGATGATAAATAATTTCTTTTCGATTTAGTAGATAAGATATCTGATCCTAGTAACAAGAGAGATTGTTTGTCAAAACTAAGACATATGATTATCAAGGAAAATGAGATACCCAAAATAAGTGAACCATTTAGTATCTCTAAGCTCTTTGATAAGCATCAAACCCCAATTATCTTCAAACAAATCACCGTTAGAGACCTCCAATCTGAAGTCATGGGCTTAAAGCTCAAATCCAAGACCTTGAAAAGGAAGTTATTTCTTGGAAGACAAAGGATTTAGAGCTTGAAGCAAAGCTCTCCGTTCTAAACTCAACATCTTCAGCCTCTGCCAATTGATGGAGTCCAAGTAATTTCAAAGGAAAAGCTTCCTCATGAACAAATTTCTCAAATCATTGATCAAATCAGTTTTCAAAAATGGCATGTCTTGATTAATATAGTAATAAATGATTTTTCAGTCAACACCATTGCTCTTGTAGATAGTGGTGCGGACCAAAATTGCATAAAAGAAGGATTAATTCCTTCCAAATTTTACGAAAACACAAAAGGAGCAGCTATACGCTGCAAATTCTTCTCCTTTGAAAATAAGATATAAGCTTTCACAAGCATATATTTGCAACGATGGATTTTGTTTTCAAAACACATTCATTTTAGTCAAAGATATAAGTCAAGAAGTAATTCTTGGTACCCTATTCTTAACTCAAATTTATCCATTTTATGTCAATGAGCAAGGAGTTCATACAAAAATTACGAGACATCAAGTTTCTTTCAATTTTTTATTATATATACAGCAAAAAGATCTATCTCTATTACAACTCTCAATAAGATCAAAGCTGAGACTGGCTTAGAACAAATTCCTTTTAGTCAAATAACATTCGGACAATTATTCTCCTTCGTGAGAAAAGAAAGTTTATCTCTTTGTTCTTGAGTTGAAAATTCAAGCCAAATCCGGGTCAGAAAGATCTCAAACGAAAAAAGAATTGGGATCATTCTGTGAAGCCTTTGGTATGAGAAGATTTAACCCTCTTTCTACAAGGGATAGACAAAAAGGAAGGAATTCACTTCCTTACAAAAGGCATAACAGATATGCAAATACCAATCCTCAACACTACCAAACACCATCTCTAAAGCTTCACAACAAGAAAAGGGGGAGAAGGAATGACTACATTATTTGTTACAAATGTGGCAAACTAGGTCACAAAGCAAATAGATGTGGTCTAAAGGGTAAAATCAATGAACTTTTTGGTAATTATGAGGAACTAAGGAATAAGCTTTCAAGAAGAAGAACCTTCCTATTCATCTAAAGAAGAAGGAGATTATCTTCTTCAAATTAATGTAAATTCTTCAGAAGAATTATCTGAAGAAGATATTCCAGGTTTTTGTTTTCCAAAAACGATCAATGTTCTTTCTACTAAAGATGATAAAGAATTTCTTTTCGATTTAGTAGATAAGATATCTCGATCCTTGTATCAAGAGAGATTGTTTGTCAAAACTAAGAGATATGATTATCAAGGAAAATGAGATACCCAAAATAAGTGAACCATTTAGTATCTCTAAGCTATTTGATAAGCATCAAACCCCAAATAGATTTAAACAAATCACCGTTAGATACCTCCAAACCGAAGTCAATGGGCTTAAAACTCAAATCCATGACCTTCAAAAGGAAGTTATTTCTTTGAAGACTAAGGATTTAGAGCTTGAAGCAAAGCTCTCCCTTCTAAACTCAACATCTTCAGCCTCGCGCTCCCCGAACATCCGCCAATCGATAGAGTCCAAGTAATTTCAAAGGAAAAGCTTCCTCATGAACAAATTTCTCAAATCATTGATCAAATCAGTCAAAAAGGGTACGTCCCGATTAATATAGTAATGGATGATTTTTCATTCAACACCATTGCTCTTGTAGATAGTGGTGCGTACCAAAATTGCATAAAAGAAGGATTAATTCCTTCCAAATTTTACGAAAAAAACAAAGGAACACTATACACCGTAAATTCTTCTCCTTTAAAAATAAGATATAAGCTTTCACAAGCATATATTTGCAACAATGGATTTTGTTTTCAAAACACTTTCATTTTAGTCAAAGATATAAGTCAAGAAATAATCCTTGGTACCCCATTCTTAACTTAAATTTATCCATTTTATGTCAATGAGCAAGGAGTTCATACAAAAATTGCGGACATCAAGTTTCTTTCAAATTTTTATCATCTATACATCAAAAGGATCTTTCTCTATTACAATCCTCTTCCATTTATCAACAAATAAATATTTTAGAAAATAAATGAGCTCATATTAATTCTTTGCAAAATGAAATTTCATATTTGAAAATTGAAGAGAAAATTCAAAATCCCATCATTCAAAAACAAATCATTGATTTAGAAGAAATTTTCAAAACGGAAGTTTGTTCTTATCTTCCCAATGCATTTTGGGAAAGAAAAAGACACATGGTTTCTCTTCCTTATGAAAAAGGACTTCAATGAGAAAAAAATATACCAACTAAAGCTCGGCTCGATTCAAATGAATCAAGAGTACTTGGAATTATGTAAAAAAGGAAATTCAAATTCTTTTAGACAAAGATTTGATACGACTTTCCAAATCTCCTTGGAGTCTGTGCGGCATTCTATGTTATAAATCAAGCCGAAAAAGAAATAGGTGTTCCTAGATTAGTTATCAATTACAAACCTCATAACAAAGTCCTACAAAGGGATACGATACCCCATCTCCAAATAGAAGATATTTGCTAAATAGACTTCATGATGCAAAAGTATGTATTTTCAAAATTTGATATGAAGTCCGGATTATGGCAAATTCAAATTGCGTAAGAAGATCGATACAAAACAGCTTTTACAGCCCATTGGGGCATTATGAATGGAATATAATGCCTTTTGGACTAAAAAATGCTTTGTCGAATTTCAAAATATTATGAATGATATTTTCAACCAATTTATAAAATTTATTATTGTTTACATAGACGACGTTTTAGTATTTTCAAACTCAATAGAACAACATTTCAATAATCTCCAAATCTTTTTAAATGTGACAAAGAAAAATGGACTTCAAAGATTTTTGTGATTTCTTGGACACGATATCTATCAAGGAACAATCAAGCCGATCGCTAGAGCAATTGAGTTTGCCGATAAGTTTCGATGAGATAAAAGACAAAACTCAACTTCAAAGATTTTTGTGATGTTTAAATTATGTTGCGCATTTCTTTCCAAAATTACGCCAATTTTGTGCTCCTCTCTACAAAAGATTGCAAAACAATCCCCCCGCATGGTCATCACAACATACTCATATAGTTAAAATGCTTAAAGAGAAAGTCAAAGCATTACCATGTCTAGTCATCCCACATCCTCATGCATTCATGATTGTAGAAACGTAAGCATCTAACGCAAGTTATGGTGGCATTTTAAAGCAAACGCATAATTCGAGAGCAAAAGAGAACAAATAGCTAGGTTTCATTCTTCCGTGTCCGGATTGGTCCTCAAAATAATTATTCTACTATAAAGAAAGAAATGTTGTCAATAGTTTTGTGCATTTCAAAAAGTTTCAAGATGATCTTTAGAATAAAAGGTTTTTGTCGAGAATCGATTGCAAAGGAAGAAAAGAAGTTATTCAAAAGGATGCTCCAAATGTTGTTTCAAAACAAAGTTTTGCAAGATGGTAAGCAATTCAATCGTATTTGATTTTGACATTGAGTACATAAAAGGAGAGAAGAATTCATTACCGCATTTTCTTACGAGAGAATTCCTAGAAGGCAAAGCTAATAGTTTTTCAAATTCCGTCTCAAGATCGAAATGAGACTCTTCAAATATTTGTATCGTTACAAAATCGGCTTTCCTAAGCTACCGCTGACTACTTTCAAAGTTACTTACTTTCCCTCATTCATTCCAGATGCAGCACCCCCGTAAAAATCACAAAACTTTACTACCAAAGAAAATTTCAAAAGGTCACTTTCTACACAAGAAATAGTCCATCTACAAGGAATTCAAAACTTACCTCAAAAAGGTTTCCCCTATCACGAAAAAATTATCTCAAAGCCTCACTCAAATAGCAAAAAACCATCCTCAAAATATCCTACCCACAATTCATAAAACGATTTCCATGTTCTTTATACTTCAGCTAATCATCCACATTCATCGCTTTCCTACCTGAGTCGCAACAAATCATCATCAACAAGGTGAAACAAGAAAATTTCAACAAATGGTATTTAGAGTTTGTGGCAAGAAAGGCAATATGCCATCAATATATCTAGTGTCGCGGAAGATCGGGTTTTACCTCAATACAAGATTTTTCCTCTTTCCAAATGATATCAAAAGGGATAATCCGTATTTTCTAACATGGAAATATGGCTTAGTAAAGAAATTATATGATACACCTGGAGCTTCAAATCCGATATTTTCCAGACAATATATTCCCTTCGGAGACTAGAATGGACTTATGAAGATATTATCTCGCGCTAATATAGAAATGCGAGAAGTGGGAAAGATTAAGCCACCTCACTACCCGATTCTAGTTAACATAAGAAGTTATGGCAATCTTAATAGCTTTGATGATTCGGCTGTTACCGATCCCACTCAAGCAATGGCATATGGGTTCTTCTACATGATTCAAAAAATAGAACACATGATCGAAAAATCACAACAAGGCCGGGCCACTATCATTCATTACTTAAATACAACAAGCTGTTGCTTTTCCTACATCGTTTCAAGAATATTTTATTGGTGCAACTTAATTATTCGTAGCCACCGAACCATACATATCACAAATCAAAACTCGGAAAATTCCTATATGACTGAAGGCCAAACTTATTTTTTTTCGAATTGTTGAAACCTCGTAAGTAAAAAAAAATGTACGGTGGTAGTACCTGTGCAAAAATTAGGACAATGTATTTTCTAAACACTTATTTCGTGTGTTATCAAGTGCTTCTCGTGCAAAAAATGGACAAAAACTAAAGGCAAAGATGTATTTTCAACGCCCGAAAAATAACATATTAACAAATGTTATATTCCATGTTTTGATGATGCCAAATACTTAGGTTAATTTTATTATATAGTTTTTATTTTGCGAAAAATATAAAATACCAAAAATAATGTAATGTTTAATTTTGCATTTATATCTCGTGGAGAAAGATTATTTATTTAATCTAAGCTAAGAAATTATTTTATGCACTTTGATGTTTTATCATATGTTATGTTTAATATTCTAGTAACTTAGAATCTTTGATTACAAGATTCTTCAAGTTAGGTCGTTGCTCAGGCGTGAAAATCGATGGAATAGGCGTGGCATAAATTGTCGAGCTAACTCCCTGAAGCTCTCCAATTAACTCGATCTACTTGTGCATTATTTGCTTGAGGTTAGCCCACTAACGGATAGTGGGGTGGTTAGTTACCGTTGCAATGTTCGTGGAGATATGCAGCGAAAATCGTGCCATGATCTCCATTACTCCACTCGCTATTTGAGGAGAAGATGGAGCACAACATGTCCAGATAAAGGAAAATCTACAAAGCAGCTATATAAAGTGAAATTACTTGCTGAAAACTTGTGACTTTCTTGAGCAAAAATTAATCATCCACTTAGAAAGTTTGCATGTAATTTTCTCTCGTATTCTACATACTTATTGTAATATTCATAGTGTGTTGGTGAGAGAGAATTCAGAGAATATCCTTGTATTCAAGAGAGAGAAAGAAAGAGAGAAAATAGAAGACTTCGAGTGAAGTCAAGAGTGAGTGTCATCAGTTCAGGGGGAACCGAGTGATCGGGAACAAGTTCCTAGGAGGAACGGAGAAGGTCCATTAATAGGTCAGAAAAGATAGAGTCTTTCGCCTATCATAGTAAAGAGAGCTTGAGTCGAATCCCTCGTGGTCAAGCCTTTTTTCTTCCTATCGGGCCTAGGAAGTTTTCCTTGTAAAAATCTCGTGTGTTTGTCTCTTTCTACTTTCAAGTTTGTTTTAATTCTCGCATTACAAATCGAAAATTTCCCCTCAACTACAATTCACCCCCCTCTCGTAGCGGGTCTAGTGTTCATACTCGAATAACAACAAAATTCAAAAGCAACTTCAAGATGATATCAACATGACAAAGCAAAAGCAAATATTCACATGTCAAATAGCTTTCCTACGTACTACTTCAAGAGGAGAAGACAAAATGCTCAAATTGTAGTAAAAAGTATTCAAAAGTGGACATTGTTATGTTCACCATTATTGTAGTGCATTTGTGTGGTTCATATTGTTCAAGGTTCCTATATAAGGAAACATGGTTTCTCCTTTCAAGGCATAAGTTTCATAACATTTTCTCATACAACAACAATCTTAGAGTGACAAATAAGAGTGTAGTGTTCATATAAGAAAATTCTCTCAAAAAAATATTGTAATCAAATTTTTTTTCGATTATCAATTCAAAGTAAGTTTCAAAATTCAATCTCATTTTCTTTATGTTCACATTTCTTTGTTCATATATTTATTTCCATTTTAATATTATGATTAGTAGTCATAATCATCTTTTATAATTAGCATTTATCATAATTGATTATCGCATTAATTAAGCATTCATATTGCATCACTCGCATCACATAAATATTACCATGGACATATTTCCTTGGCTGCATCACTCGCATCACATAAATATTATCTTGGGCATATATTTCACTATCATAAGCATAGATTTCATTAAGTATCAACATCCATATTTAATTTATCTCATAAGGACCGCATTTAGTTTTGTTTGGTGTGGACGTTGGTCAACCGTTGAAACCCGTTGGCCGGGCCGTGGTAAGGTGGTCCTGCACAAAGGGTCCCGGTTGGTCCCAAAACTCGTGTAATCTTTATCGATAAAGAAAATTAGATGTTCATTTCTTAATGGCTTCTAATTTTATAAAGTGGTTAATGCAAAAACTCTCATATTAGGAAGTCTAGCATAGTTCAAAGTCATGAAGTGCATATGCCTTTTTCAAACCGGACAATTCCTTAACAAGATATTGAAACAATATATCAAATTGGTTCTTTAGATTTCAAAACCGCCTTTTTCAAGAAAAGTTCATGAAGAAATAGTTAGTATTCATGAACAAAGTTCAAAATATTCCTCTCTTTATCAAAAATTTCTATTCATAAATTTAATTCATTTAGAGAAACCCCTTCTACCCTTTCTATCAATGTTCAAAGGAATTTTAGAAAATCTTTTTCCGATTGTTCTTGTTAAAGAGCTTATTTCACTGATCCTTCATTCAAAGTAAATTTCAAAACTCCTATTCCCGAACCCGTTCAAGAATATTCTCCACCTATGTCTCCTACCCGCTTCTCCGATTAAAGCGTAAATTAATGTCATTACAAAATTGGATTTTGAGGTTGATTATAATTACCTCAACCAAGACATTAATTCTATAGAGAATAGAGAGAAAAGAGATTGGTTTTTAGCTTTTGACCAATCAGCTCAAGACAAACTTAAAAAAGAATGGCATAATGACACGATGAAGTTGTCAGCTAATATTCCATTCTTTATTTGGCTTCACTTATACTTCAAAATGTGGAATTCAAAATCCTTTCTCATTACCACAAATTAATGTTCAAACCAAAAACCTTTACAAAAAATGGACATTAGTAGATAATACAACTATAACATCGCCCATCCTCCATTGTCTTCAATCAAGTTCTCTACTTTGTATGAGAAATGATCACAAAGATCTCCCTTTAAGAAAGGCAGAGAAACAACAGATTCTTCTAAAGGAGTAGATTCAAGTTAATATTGATGATATTCGAAAGATATATCATCAAAAATAACTACTCTAATCAACTCGCTCATACAATAGCCACTCAAATCGACTCTATCTCCACAAAAATTAATTCCATGCCA
This sequence comes from Beta lomatogona, assembly GCA_947646795.1. Classification (NCBI taxonomy): domain Eukaryota; kingdom Viridiplantae; phylum Streptophyta; class Magnoliopsida; order Caryophyllales; family Amaranthaceae; genus Beta; species Beta lomatogona. Next base: position 102,558 of record CANSNZ010001173.1, read on the forward strand.
AAACCCAGCTCCTCGTTTTCCTCAAGACATTTCAACTCCACATTTCAAACCTAGAAGTCTCCCTAGAGAAATGGAAGCTAATATGTCTTTACCTTCAGAACTCTTCTTCAAAAGATTTCGCAAAGCCTTGAGAATTTACCATTAAGTTCAAAAGGAATAACCCGTCTAGATAGAGACTGTCCTTATGAATCAAATTTCGAATCGAGTTCGATAAATCGGATGCTATAAAGACTTCAAAAGATATTGCCGCCTTTGAGCAAAATTTTAATGAGTCTTTTCCCTTCCGAAATTAATAAAATTCATAATGGAGCTCAAAGAAACTTCGCAACCTCTTCAAAGAATTATTACCCAAAACCTTCACCTCCGGATATTTAGTATGAAGAGCGATCTAAATTCCGCTCCACTAGCTATAGTGGTCAAGTAATTTATGAGTGGAACATAGATGGCAAATTTGAATACGAAATACTAAATACTTTGCAAGAGATGGGAAGGCCAAAATGGCTTACAAGGTCCCTCCAAACTGAATGAGCGAAAAAATTGTTGTAAGTTTCATAGTTTCAGATTTACAGATAATTAGAAAATTGGTGGGATCATTTCTTGACTCTTGAAGACAAAGTTCAAATCATTTAACACAAGATTCTAGTTGAACTATCTCGATGGTTCCGTAGCCGCACAATCGATGCTTGTGATTTCCTCATATTATTGAGCACATGAATGCATTTCGTAGGAAATCCAAGAGAAGAACTAGTTTCCTATAAAGTCGTCCTTACAACCATTAGATGTCCAACTTTAGAGATTACCGATGGTACAAAGAGATATTCCTAACTTATGTCCTAAGAAGAGACGACTCGCAATGCATCTTTTAATTGGAAAGAAAGATTTATTACAGACTTCCAAAACTTTTTGCTACGAGGATTCTCAATAAGCTCAAAGCCGAGACTCGGCTAAGAAGAAATTCCTTTTAGTCAAATAGCATTCGCGACAATTATTCTCCTTCGTGACAAAAGAAGGTTTATTACTTTGTTCCGAGTTGAAAACTTAAGCCAAATATGGGTCGAAAGATCTCAAACAAGGAAAGAGTTGGGATGATTCGTGAAGCCTTTGGTACGAGAAGACTTAACCCTCCTTCGCAAGGCTTAGACAAAAAAGAAGCAATTCACTTCCTTACAAAAAGCATAAGAGATATGTAAATACCAATCCTTAACATTACCAAAACCATCTCCAAAATTTCACAACAAGAAACAAGGAGAAAGAACGACTACTATTATTTGTTACAAACGTGACAAAACCAGGTCACAAAGCAAATAGATGTGGCCTAAAGGGTAAGATCAATGAACTTTTGGTAATGATGAAGAACTAAGGAATAAGCTTTCAAAGATTACCGTGTCAAGAAGAAGAACCTTCCTATTCTTCCTCAAGAAGAAGGAGATTATCTTCTTCAAATTAATGCAAATTTTCCGAAGAATTCTCGTAAGAAGATATTCCAGGTTTTTGTTTTCCAAAACCGATCAATGTTCTTTCTATTATAGATGATAAAGAATTTCTTTTCGATTTAGTAGATAAGATCTCGATCCTAGCTTCAAGAGAGATTGCTTGTCAAAACTAAGAGATCTGATTATCAAGGAAAATGAGATACCCAAAATAAGTGAACCATTTAGTATCTCTAAGCTCTTTGATAAGCATCAAACCCGAAATATCTTCAAACAAATCACCGTTAGAGACCTCCAATCTAAAGTCAATGGGCTTAAAACTCAAATCCACGACCTTCAAAAGGAAATTATTTCTTTAAAGACAAAGGATTTAGAGCTTCAAGCAAACCTTCTAAACTCAACATCTTCACTCTCGCATTCCCCCCGAGCCCTCGCCAATTGATGGAGTCCAAGTAATTTCAAAGGAAAAGCTTCCTCATGAACAAATTTCTTAAAATCATTGATCAAATCCGCCTTTTAAAAATGGTATGTCCTAATTAATATAGTAATAGATGATTTTTCATCAACACCATTGCTCTTGTAGATAGTGGTGCGAACCAAAATTGCATAAAAGAAGGATTAATTCCTTCCAAATTTTACGAAAACAAAGGAACAGCTTATACGCTGCAATTCTTCTCCTTTGAAAATAAGATATAAGCTTTCACAAGCATATATTTGCAACGATGGATTTTGTTTTCAAAACACTTTCATTTTAGTCAAAGATATAAGTCAAGAAATAATTCTTCGTACCCCATTCTTAACTCGCATTTATCCATTTTATATCAACGAGCAAGGAGTTCATACAAAAACTACTAGACATCAAGTTTCTTTCAAATTTTTATCATCTATACAAAGAAAAGGATTTTTCTCTATTACAATCCTCTTCCATTTATCAACAAATAAATATTTTAGAAAATAAACAAGCTCATATTAATTCTTTGCAAAATGAAATTTCATATTTGAAAATTGAAGAGAGAAAATTCAAAATCCCGCCATTCAAAAACAAATCATCGATTTAGAAGAAAATTTCAAAACTTAAGTTTGTTCTCGACTTCCCAATGCATTTTGGGAAAGAAAAAGACACGTGGTTTCTCTTCCTTATGAAAAGGACTTCAATGAGAAAAATATACCAACTAAAGCTCCTGGCCGATTCAAATGAATCAAGAGTACTTGGAATTCTCAGAAAAGGAAATTCAAGTTATTTTAGACAAAGGTTTGATACGACCTTCCAAATATCCTTGGAGTTGTGTGGCATTCTATGTTATGAGTCAAGCCGAAAAAGAAAGAGGTGGTCCTAGATTAGTTATCAATTACAAACCTCTTAACAAAGTCCTTCAAAGGATATGATACCCTATTTCCAAATAGAAGATATTTGCTAAATAGACTTCATGATGCAAAAGTATTTTCAAAATTTGGATATGAAGTCGGATTATGGCAAATTGAAATTGGCAAGAAGATGACAGATATAAAACAGCTTTTACAAGCTCCATTTTGGGCATTATGAATGGAATGTAATGCCTTTTGGACTAAAAAATGCTCTCGTCAATTTCAAAATATCATGAATGATATTTTCAACCAATTTATAAAATTTATTATTGCTTACGAGACGATGTTTTAGTATTTCCAAACTCAATAGAACAACATTTCAAGCATCTTCAAATCTTTTTAAATGTGACAAAGAAAAGTGGACTAGTAGTTTCAGCCTACAAAAATGAAGTTATTCCAAACAAAGGTTAGATTTCTTGGACACGATATCTATCAAGGAACAATCGCCGATTGCTAGCCAATTGAGTTTGTCGATAAGTTTTTTAATGAGATAAAAGACAAAACTCAACTTCAAAGATTTTTGGGATGTTTAAATTATGTTGCGCATTTCTTTCCAAAATTACGTCAATTTTGTTCTCTTTCTCTACAAAAGATCGGAAAACAATCCTCTTGCATAGTCATCACAACATACTCATATAGTTAAAATGCTTAAAGAGAAAGTCAAAGCATCACTATGTCTAGTTATCCCACATACTCATGCATTCATGATCGGAGAAACATATGCATCTAATACTGTGTTATAGTGGCATTTCAAAGCAAAGGCATAATTCTAGTAAAATAGAACAAATAGTTAGGTTTCATTCGTGTCTGATTGTCCCTCAAAAGAATTATCCTACTATAAAGAAAGAAAAGTTGTCAATAGTTTTGCATTTCAAAGTTTCAAGATGTTCTTTACAATAAAAAAGGTTTTTGTTGAGAATTGATTGCAAAAAGAAAAGAAGTTATCAGCAAGCGTTGTTCAAAACAAAGTTTCTGAAACAATGGCAAGCAATTCTATTTCGTATTCGATATGACATTTGAGTACATAAAAGGAGAGAAAAATTCATTACTAGATTTTCTTACGAGAGAATTACTTCTCACAAGGCAAAGCTAATAGTTTTCAAATTCCACCCACAGATCGAAACGAGTTCTTCTCAAAGACCAAAGATAAAGCGGGTTCAACGTCCTCAAGACTGTGCAATGATCTTCATATTGTCCATCATGGACACCACATACCCATCTCGACCTTCTCCAAACCATTTCCAAGATTTTCCCCATTAACCTACAACCGCGCCCAAAACTCCTATTACTCAAACCCAACCTCAAAACACTATTCCTAACAACATTGAAACCTCCAACCTTTCATACCTTCCAAAATCAAACCCCGCACACATAGTACTCACATCCTTTATTTAAGTTCTCATAGAGAAACTTTAAGTACCTTTGTTGAAATAATATTTCCAAAATGACTTCCATGGTTTCCCCGATCACCTACAAAAAACATGGCAAGTTTTATGGATAACTGTATTTTGATAGATACCTCCGCTTCTATCGAAATCAAACACTCAAAAACAAAGACTCTCCCAATGAATTTAACCACTCCAAATGCATTAGCAAAGAGTCCTCTCCGTAAAGATTAATGCCCCCCTTTATGCTAAAAACACCTTTTCGAGGATTTTCATCCTAACGGATATAATTTTCACGTTTACGTAATGGCCCGGTTTCGAGCCTTCCTAGTCGACCATCTTCCCCACCATTCATAGCTCCTTAACTTTAGTGAAAACCGGCCCAAAACAACCTCCCTCTCATATGGTTTTATGAATTGTGGCAAACTTTGGGGGCCACCTGAGGATATTCTTCCTCCACATGCAAAAGAAGGATACCTTTATTGGAACAAAAATCCAAAGATCCAAGAGTATAGCAAACATACCATGGGCTTCATGCCGAATTCAAGAGTTTCCTCGATTCTTTGCATTGATTATGAAATCATACAAAATTATCGTAAACCCATGCCTATGTCTTTGGCACCTGATTTTCAAAGTCAAATGGTGGATTTACATTCTCACAAACATTGCTCAATTTCGCACTGCTCAAGAATTCTCTCGACTTCATTGGAAAACCTCGTTGCGATTTAAATTCACCATACAAACCCAAAGACAAGAAAGGAGAAATACTCATCACCATCAAAAGTTTCCAAAGAATTCATCGAAGAGCTAACAAGATCAACCATGATCATAAAGAAGAATTCAAATTAAGGATTTTGGAAAAGTGACCCAACATTAGCCAAAGTTATTTTGAATATTTAAAATAAAAGAAATCAACTTCTTCGCATTCCGAATACCCCACATCCTAGAACAAAACACCAGACTTAGTCCTTGAAATCCTATCTTAATGAACTGTATCAGACAAATGAATAAAACTACCCTGGTAGTAATTCCACACAAAATGAGGCAATGAATTTTCTAACATTTACTTGTAGGTTATCAAAGGTTAAATACAGATAAATACTAACAAAACAAGTAAGGACATATTTTCAACAATCCGAAAATGACATATTGACAAAATTAAAAAGCAACTTCAAGACGCACATCAACATGACAAAGCAAAAACAAATATTCACATGTCAAATAAATATCTTAATGTACTACTTCAAGAGGAGAAGACAAAATGCTCAAATTGTAGTAAAAAGTATTCACAATTGACATTATTATGTTCACCATTATTGTAGTCTACTAGAATGGTTCATAT